>JAASGW010000864.1:0-10748 GCA_023334395.1 Phytopythium sindhum | reverse complement strand
GTGCCGGGTGCCCGTGAGGCGCTGGAGCGGCTGGCGGAGCTGAAGCGCGAGTTCCTGCGGTCTGTGCAGCTGGAGGCGCTGGTGGCGGTGCGGAAGTACCTGAGCGACGCGACGCTGCGCGAGTTGCTGGCGCCGCAGCCGTGAATTTTGCATGGATTGATGTGACTTTCGCCCTAAAATGGGAAACCAGAGGATCAGTCCTGACCTTGCAAGTCCCATTAGACATATTGCTTGTATGGTAAAAATGGCGATCGCTAACGCAAAAATCACGCTATCGAGTACAAATGTGAAAATTCGTGGAAATCTGAACTGGTTCGGCGTAACATGAAATTTTATTTTGATTTCGGGCAGCAGATATGGTACAATTGAGTTCTATAGAAAGCATTTGATTGGTTAAAACCCCGCTCCATCTAAATGAATCTCGATAGTCCGAATGTCGCGCGAATGTTGCCCCAGCAGCCGCCCTCCCGTTCTACCAGGGCCTTCCCCCCCTTCAAGTACAAATGCGGCAAAAAAAAGTGAGCCACCCCCCACAACACCAAGTAGGGCATTGTGCTAATAGTGTAGGGCGTTTAGCGTGAAGGCCTAGTGCATTTCGACGCGCCCCGATCTTTGCGGTCCATGGCGAGCTTCCGGCACTTTTTCCAGCGCGTCACGCGCTCTGACGCGGCCCGCGGCGACGCGCTCCATGCGGAGAGCGGGGCGGAGGAGGAGAGCGCCATCTCGGCGGCCTGGACTCTCCGCAGCGGCGGTGGGAGCGACGACGGCGGCGGCGGCAGCGGTGGGGCGGGGACGGGGGCGATCGCGATCGCGGGGTCGGTGCCGGCGTCGTCGGGCGCGTCGCGGTACTTCGCGCGTAAGGACAACGCGGCGGCGGGGCGGCGCGGGCCCATGTCGTCGTCCTCGTCGTCATCGGAGGGGGAGGAGGAGGAGGCAGAGGGCGCAGCGGGGACGGCGAGCGCGCCGCAGTCGGCCAGCTACTTCCGGCCGCGCACACTGGACGGGTACTCGCGCTACCTGGAGGCGGTGTACATGGAGGGCGAGCTGCAGAAGCAGAGCTCGGAGGACCCGGCGCGCTGGAAAACGCGCTGGTTCGTCATGCACGAGAACAAGCTCTTCTACTACAAGCGGCGCGCCGACATCGTCGACAAGAAGCCCTCGGACCGCACCTGCTGCGCCGTCATCAGCCTCGAGGACATCGATTCGGTCACCACCGCGGTGCGATCGGATCACACGCGTCAGTCGATCCGTAGGTCGCTCCAGTGCATGCTCACGGCGTGTGTTGTGTCTGTCTGTGAGCAGAAGGACTTTGGTGTCGCGGCCTTCCAGATCCGGCTCGAGAGCCGCCGCTACATCCTGCGCGCCGAGTCGCGCGACCGAGTGCGTTGGCTGGCGTAGTCTCCTTCCACGCCCTTTTGATGTGCCTAACGCGTCGCATGCCTCCTGTCAGATGCACGACTGGCTGTTCAACTTCCAGAAGTCCATCGCCAACATCGTGTCGGCGCTCTCGAGACAAGTGCGCGCTCTTCTTGTCCTAGCTCCTAGCTCATGCCTGGTGGATGCATCACTCACGTCTTCACGCCGCTCGTGTTGTTACCAGGCGGAGCACCGACCCAACCGCCTCTGCAACTCGCTGTCACGAAGGGTACGCCGCTTGATCCCACACACTCATCTGGTCATGACAGACTATCGTCGTCTCTGACCGCCGATGTGACCCCGTTTCGTACGCAGAAGAGCCTCTCGCGCGTGAACCGCAGCGTCTCCTTCGACTACCAGGACTACAGCGGCGGCGGACTCGTCCACCAGAGCGGCAGCGCCATCGAGGACTACCTGCGGGGCCGCGCCAGCGGCGGTTTCTTCTCGTCCGAGAGCTTTTCGGACGATTCGGCCGGGCGGACGAGTCCGCGGCGCGCCAGCAGCCCGCTCAGCATCGGCAGCTACGGGCCGCGCAGCCCGCTCATGTTCGCATTCGACGACATGGCCGAGTCGCAGCCGTCAGTCTCGGTGCTGCGGAACGAGCCGCTCGTGGAGGAGAGCAAGGAGGAGCTGGAGGACGTTGAGGACGTCCAGGCAGCGCTCACGTCCACCGACGACGCGAGCGGCATGCCGCCGATGGAGCAGACGCTGTCGCCGCCCGTCGCGCCGGTGGGCAAGTATATCCCGCGGTATCTTCGGAATCGCAGCGCTGCCACGCCGACGTCGCCACCGCCGTCCGAGTCGACGTCTCCCCCGCTGGAGCCGCTACCGGCGACGTCTCCGCCGACTGCGGTGGGGCGGTGGGTGCCGCGCCACCAGCGAGAGCACGGATCGCCGCCGACGGCCATGACGACGACGCCGGCGCCGGCGGCCGGTCGGTGGGTGCCGCGCCACCAACGCGAGGGATACGCCGACCTGCAGCTAGTCGAAAGCTTCTCGTTCAACACGCGCGAGTCGCTGACCGAGACGTTCGTAACGGAGGACAGCTACTCGTCGGGCGACGACGTGCACGGCGTCACGTCGCTGCTCGGCGTGCGCAGCGCCATGGAGGACGTGTGCTGCTGCGTGCCCGACCTGAACACGCTGATCGAGCAGAGCGAGGACGCGCCCGACATGTCCGCCATGCCCAAGCAGTCCATCTACGCCATCTTTGACGGCCACAGCGGCGTGAGGGTACGCGAAGCAATGGGTTTGGATGCGCCGTGCTATCGTCACTCACCCTGCTTGCGTCTTGTGTTCGCTTCTCTCAGGCGGCGACGTTCTCAAACCAGCGCCTGGTGTCGTACCTGACGGTCCACGAGTCGTTCCTGTCCAACACCAAGCAGGCGTTCGAGGAGTGCTTCAAGCGCATCGACAGTGAGTTCCTCGAGAAGGCCGAGGATGAGGTGCGTTGTGATCTGAGTTGCTACATCTCTACCCACTGCCAAGATCCCCACTGATCCCGTGCTGCTGCAGGGCCTGAGCGACGGCACGACGGCGGCGGTGGTGCTGATCCGCGGCAACCGCCTGATGACAGCCAACGTCGGCGACAGCCGCGCGGTCGTTAGCATCGGGGGCAAGCCGCTGGACGTGATCGAGGAGCAGACGCCCGGGCGCGAGGACGAGCGCGAGCGCATCGAGAAGAACGGCGGATGGGTGCGCGAGGAGCGCGAGCTACACATGTCCAAGCTGCACTCGATGGACCTGAGCGACCCGGAGATCCAGCAGAAGGCCGAGCGCGTCGTGCAGTGGGTCAACATCTACCGCGTAAACGGCGAGCTGGCTGTGTCGCGCGCCATTGGCGATATCGACTACAAGGGCGAGGCGCTGTCCAAGTACGAGTACTGGGCGTTCCCGGAAGGCCACGACCGGGTGTTCCACGGGGACCTCATCATCTCGCGGCCGGAATATGTTGTAAGGACGGTGTTAGGGCCTCACCATCGACCGCTTCAAGCCACTGATCTCGTTGCTGGTGCTGCAGGAGATGGAGATCACACCAGAGTTCGAGTTTCTGATCCTCGCGTGCGATGGGCTGTGGGACACCATCACGAGCAAGGAGGCCGTGCGGCATGTGGCCGCCAAGCTGCGGGAGGGATACTCTGCCAAGGTGCGTGGGTGACGCAGGAGAGCGGTGTCGTTGATGGAGTGCTGATCTTTGCGTGGCGATGCGACGGATGCAGCAAGCGAGCCACTCGCTCGCGAACCTGGCGATCCGGTCGGGGTCGTCCGACAACGTGTCGGTGGTCATCGTGCTGTTCAACGCAGCCCACGCCGCGACAAACTTGGTCCCAGACTCGCAGCGGAGACAAGATGCTGGCCGCAACCCCAGCGAAGTCGAGCATCCAAGCCGCTGTACGAGTTGCGGTCACCAAAAACCGACTGTGTACGGGTTTTGCGGCAACTGCGGGCAATTGTTGGCATAACCCCGCAAGCACATGGACCAGGGGGTGGGGCCGGTGGCGTCGTGCAGCTCGATGCAAGCCACCCGAGATAGAAGATAGACAAGCAGTCCAGACCAACCAGCAAGCGTTCGACGATGCAGTGGCGACGACAACAAGCACAAGGCGCGCTCGCCACCAATCGACCTATTTACCTGGACGAAGAGAACAGATAGCAGTGAGTGGACAACAAAGTCAAGCAGGTGTGGGAAAATATACCCAACAGTATTTAAGGTCGTGTTTGGATCGCGGCGACTTGCTTATCCAGCAGGAAGGCCGCTGATCACTGGAAGCATCTTGCCTACTTCTCCATGGACGCAATGACGTCTGTACAAAGCAGGATGAGTGCATGTTAGCCATTAGTGCATACGCACTACTCGCACGAGAAGAGAGGACATCCGCTTACCATCAACCATCTTCGAAAAAGCAGGCGCCGCGACGGAGTTCGGGTACTCCTCGAGGAACGACACGCCTTCCTCGCACGAGCCCGTCATCTTGTCGTCGAGCGGCAGGCGGCCAAGGAACGGAACGTTGAACGCCTTCGCCATCGCTTCGCCACCACCCGAGGTAGAAGGGAACACGTCCATTTGGATCTAGCAATAAGCAAATGAAAGACCACGAAAGGTTAGCTTCTGCAGTCATTATCACGCATGTTCAAGGCAACCTACCGAGTGTTGAAGAAGTTCCGGCGCCTTCTCTTGAAGAATCTATTGAGACGACGCACCATCGTCGCGACGTCAGTTGTGATGCTACAGACATGAACTGCACTGACGTGTAAGTGGAACCTACCTTGATGAACGCCTCCGTCTGGTCAGCGCCATCGTTGCCCACGATTCGCACGTCGCCGAGCGGACGCTGCACGCCGCTCATGTTCTCCACCACGCCAAGGACGTTGATCTTGGTCTGTACAAGGGTGGATGCAAAACCACGCTCAGTTAATCAATGCTCTCCCAGTCCAGGCCAGCACGGCAGAGCCTACCTTGCGGCAGAAGTTGAGCTCCTTGCGCACGTCGCTGAGTGCGACCTCCTGCGGCGTCGTCACAACCACGGCGCCATCCAGATCTGCCTCTTTCATGTACTGCCACGGCATACATGGTTAGAAAATAACATTCGCCAGCGAGTACTGAGCGGCAGACGGTACCTGCACGATGCTGATGTGCTCGTCCGACGTGCCGGGCGGCGTGTCAATGATGAGGTAGTCGAGCTCGCCCCACTGCACGTCGACCAGGAACTGCTTGATGATGCCGCTCTTCTTGGGGCCACGCCAGATGATGGCGTCGTCTGCGTTGGGCAGCATGAACCCGATCGACATAACGCCAAGATTGTCGTCCACGTACACGGGCGACCAGCCGGCCGCGCTCTGGTGCACCTCCTGGCCCATGAGTCCGAGCATGCGCGGCACGCTGGGGCCCGTGATGTCCACGTCCAGCAGACCGACCTGGAAGCCCTTGCCCGCTAGCGCGAACGCGAGCTGGCAGGCCACCGTGCTCTTACCCACGCCTCCCTTGCCTGACAGCACCAGTAGCTTGTGCTTGACGCCCGCCAGCCGCTGCTTGACGTCCGACACCGCTGCACCCGCACCCACAGCCAGTCAGTTCTCATTCCTCATCTCATAGACACGCGCGCAGTGCTCACCAGGGTCAGGCTTGCGCGCCTCGCCCGACGCGCACAGGCTCTGGTTGGGGCACCCCTGGCAGCCCGACGCCTTGCCCGCCAGCTCCGACTCGACGCCCACGCACCCTGCAGCCGTCGACAGTCGTCAGCCACGTTCCCGGCCATATCTCGGCCCCCAGAGCGCCCCAGAGCGCTCTTCCAGCGGCACAAAACACACCAATCGACAGAGAACGCGACAGCGCACACGCACGCACCGTCGTTCGCGTTGTCCGGCACCTGCGTCGTCATCTTCGCTCCCCTTGATCACCTCCACGCAGCTTCAGCTCGTGTTCTTTCCCGACGTTAACCCGAGTGGAAGGAAAGGAAAGTGTCCCTTTGCGCGTCGGATTACCGAATCACGCGCTCGTCCTCGCTTCCCATTGGTCTAAATCCAGTTCTCATCATTTCCACCAATCAAGATCGAAAACCCGTGCAAACCGATTTTTCCAGCGATTGCGCAATCCGTCCGACGCGCCCCACATCACGATCTGAGTCACCATGTGGATTCACCCACACGGCTCTACCGGTTCTGGAGCGGTCTACATGTACATGTGGAGCACATAGTGGGCCCGCCCAGGCGTTGGCTGGCTGGTGTCGCCGACCCGCGCGGGGAAACCCGAGCCAGAGCGAGAAAGAACGCCAAGAACACGCCCGAGAAGCGCGAGCACGCGGCTTCCGTCGGCCTCCCCGCTCTCCGCCGCCCCCTCCGCCGCCGCCCGCCCCACGAGAGTCCAAGCGACCTACAAGCGCCCTTCCAAGCCCTGCACGTCCATTCTATCCATTCACGTATTCATATATCCATATACCCGCGCGCAGTCAACCCTCCCTCGGCGACCGACGCGCCAAAACACCAGAAAAAGCAACCTTTAACCCCCGCAAGGCCCCGGAAAAGATGAGCGCCGCGTGGCAGCCGCAGCCGGCGCTGCTGCAGGAGGTCGTGGCGCTGCTCAAGGCCTACATGGTACCCAACAATGAGGTGCAGCGCGAGGCGTACGCGCGCCTGGAGCAGTTCCAGCAGAACCTCGAGTTCAATCTGTACCTGGTGCATCTGCTGTGCGAACCGCAGGTGGAGCCCGAGGTGCGCCAGCTCGCTGGCCTGCTGCTCAAGCGCAACATCAAGGCCAGTGACGTGGGCGGCGCCAAGAGCCCCGCCGAGATGGAGATCCTGGCCGTCATCCGCGCCAAGACGCTGCTGGTCCTGGCCGACCCGCTGCATCCCATCCGCAACGCCGCAGGTTCCATCGTCACCACCTTCGTGTCGCAGTACACGTTCCTGGACGAGTGGCCCGAGCTCATGCCCGCGCTGCTCGCGTACCTGGAGCAGACGGACGACAACGCACTGTCCGGCGCGTTCGGCGCGCTCGCCAAGATCTGTGAGGACTCGGCCGCCAAGCTCGAGAACTCGCCCAGCCGCCCGCTCAACGCGCTCGTGCCCAAGCTGCTGCAGTACTTCCACCACCCGAACCCCAACTTCCGCCGCGACGCGCTCGACTGCCTCAACAACGTGCTCATCTACATGCCCGTCGGGCTGGTCGTGCAGATGGACAACTTTCTCGCGGGTATCTCGCACCTGACGCAGGATCCGTCCAACGACGTACGCAAGCTCGTGTGCAAGAGCATCGTCATCCTGCTCGAGGTTGGCGTGCAGTACCTCGTGCCACACATGGACAGCATCATCCAGTTTATCCTCCGCGCCAACCAGGACGAGGACGAGAACGTCGCGATCGAGGCCTGCGAGTTCTGGGCGTCCTTCTGCGATCTGCGCGAGTTCGACGACATCAAGCCCATGCTACAGCCGTACCTGGGCCAGATCGTACCGCTGCTCTTCCAGCGCATGGTCTACAGCGAAGAGGACCTCGCCAATTTCGAGGCCGAGGAGCAGAGTATGAACGAGAACGTCCCGGACCGACCGGAGGACATCAAGCCCGTGTTCCACCGTCGTGGCGGCGGCGGTGGTGGCGAACACCACCGCGATGAGGACGACGTTGGCGATGAGGACGACGAGGACGACGAGGACTATGATGATGATGACGACGACTCGATGCTCGAGTGGAACCTGCGCCGCTGCTCGGCCGCCAGTCTGGACAACCTGGCGAACGGCTATGGGAATGAGATTCTGCCGACGTTGCTGCCCCTGCTGCAGGAACGTCTGTCACTCGAGCAGCCGTGGCCTCTTGTCGAGAGCGGCATCCTGGCGCTCGGTGCGATCGCCGACGGCTGCTACAACGGCATCACCCCGCACCTACCGCAGCTGTTCCCGTTCCTGATGGCCAAGCTGGACGACGCGGCGCCGCTGATCCGCAGCATCACGTGCTGGACGCTGAGCCGCTACGCGTCGTGGGTGGTGGAGCAGAGCAACCACGAGATGCTGCTGAAGCCGCTGGTGGAGGGTATGCTGAAGCGCATTCTGGACCCGCACAAGAAGGTGCAGGAAGCCGCGTGCTCGGCGTTCTGCACGCTCGAAGAGGAGGCGCGCGAGGAGCTGGTGCCGTACCTGACGCCCATCCTGCAGAACCTCATGTTTGCGTTCGGCAAGTACCAGGCCAAGAACCTGCTGATCCTGTACGACGCGATCGGCACGCTCGCCGACTCGATCGGGGAGGCGCTGAACAACCCTGAACTGATCAAGATCCTGATGCCGCCGCTCATCGCCAAGTGGAACGCGCTCGACGACCGCAGCCGTGAGATCTTGCCGCTTTTCGAGTGCCTCGCGCCAGTCGCGCAGGCGCTGGGCAACGGGTTCCAGGAGTTCGCCATGACGGTGTACGTCCGCTGCCAGCGCATCATTGAGAACGAGCTGCTCGCCGATGCCATGCACGACCAGAGCCCGAACGAGTTCGAGGAGGGCGACCCGGAGCTGATTGTGTGCGCTTTGGACTTGATCTCGGGCATGATCGAGGGACTGGAGACCAACAGCGAGTCGCTGCTTGTGGGCTCCAATATCCTGAACCTCGTGATGGGCTGCATCCGCCACGAGATGCTGGACGTGCGCCAGAGCGCCATGGGCGTCGTGGGCGATCTCGCCAAGCACGCGCCGATGATCCTGCGTCCTGGACTCGGCGATATCCTCCCGGTGCTGATCGAGAACATCGACCCGGACCTGCCGACCGTGTGCAATAACGCGAGTTGGTCGGTGGGCGAGATCGCTGTCCGCATCGGCGCCGAGATGGAGCCGTACGTGGGTAACTGCCTGGGTCGCCTCATCGGCATGATCAACCGCCCGAAGCTCCCGCGGAACCTGGTTGAGAACTGCGCGATCACGCTCGGCCGCCTGGGCTACGTGTGCCCCAATGTGGTGGCGCCGCACCTGCAGGAGTTCGCCAAGCGCTGGTGCCGCGCGCTGGCACACGTGCGTGCGCCCGAGGAAAAGGAGCACTGCTTCCTGGGCCTGTGCTACATGGTCAAGGTGAACCCGAACGGCATCGTGGCCGACTTCATGTACATGTGCGGCGCGATCGCGTCGCTGGAGGGCCAGACGATCCAGAGCGCCGAGCTCAAGGAGATGCTCTACCAGATCGTGCACGGCTTCAAGACGAGTCTGGGCGACAACTGGCCCAAGTACTTCGCGAGCTTCCCCGAGCCGCTGCAGCAGTTCCTGACGGCGCGTTTCAACGTGTAAGCGCGTGCTGAGGAGCTGGACGGACGCAGCATGCGGGCGGGGCAAGGAGCGAAGCCAGCGACTTGCGAGGAGCCTGCCCGATGACAGAGAGAAGGATCGAGAGAGGACGCGGCCGGTTGGAAGCGGTACAGATCGCGAGCAAGTGAACAAGCGAGTGAAGATGCAGCCGCGGGTAGGTGGTAGGCAGGTAGGAAGTAGCAGTAGCAGTAGCGATAGTCAAGTAGACGGTAGGCAAGTAGTAGGACGGTAGTAGAACTCGGTGGACAGCGTAGGACGAGCAGGTAGGGACCATCAGCGGCAGAGAGATGAAGATTTCCATTGACTCATTCACTTGTTTGCGCGTCCGGCCTCGCTCACTCGCTGGCCATTTCGACGTCTTCGCCTGCGGTCGCCTTGCCGTCCTGTTCTCCCTTGGCGTCGGCGGGCGTCTTGGCTGCGCGGGTCTCGTCGAACTTGAAGGCGTCGGCCAAGAACTCGCGCCACACGCGGGGCGTGGCGGCCGCGACCCCGTCCTCCTTGGGCTCGCGCTTGACCGTCGCCTCGAAGGGCTGGCGGTCGCCGCCGTCCGAGGCGTCCAGCAGGTCGAACAGCGTGGGGCTGAGCAGCCCCGCGGCAGAGCGGAGCGTGTTGCTGTGGCCGGAGCCGCCGCCGCTGCTCTTAGCGGTGATGTCGATGGGCGGCGGGCGCTGGCGCAGCGTCGACGCGGATGTGGACGTCACGGTCGCCGTCGCCCCACTGTCGCCACCCAGCGACAGCGAGGAGAAGGCGGCGCCCTCGATAGACGACACGTCGCCCAGCAGCTTCTCGTACCGGTTGCGCACGTCCTTGGCGCTCTTGCCGGGCAGCGCGGCCGCGATCTTGGCCCACGAGTACGGCTTGTCGCTCGTCCAGCTGGCCAGAGCCGTCTCAAACGCCTTGTCCTCCTGGAACGTCCACACCTTGGGCCTCCGCCCGTTGCGTCGCTGCTGCTGGCTCAGTGCCGCTGGTGGAAGCGCGCGAGCCGCCGCCGCCGTCTTGTGCGGCTTGTGTGCTATCTTGAGCGCGTCGCCGCTCATGGAGAACGAGGGCAACGCGTTCCCCGGGTCGTTCTGGCTGGGGTATCCGCCTGTGGGCGTCTCGGCATCGCTCAGGCCGTCGCTCAGGCTGTCGACGACCCAGTCGAAGGCAGACGAGCGCGCCGGCTGCTGCATGAGCTCCGCCAGGTACTGCTGGCCGTGGCGGCGCGCGTCGTCGACCGACCGCGAGCCCACGAAGGCCGAGATCTGTGCCCACGCGGCGTCGCCCGCGGCTCCGAAGGCCTCCAGTGCCTGGACGAAGCGCGCGTGCTCGTCACACCGCCACGGCGTCGACCGGTCCCCCGAGGCGGCTGGTGTAGAGAGTGTCGACGCGTGGGACGGGCTAAAGAGCGGCTCCAGCAGGCGGCCGCCAAAGTCGTCGAGCGGATGCTGCTGCTCCGACTGCTGCTGGAAGACGTGGGCGTCGACAGACGGTGACGCGAGGTGGCGGCCTTCCATTGGGCCTTCCTAACGTCCGAGCGAGGCGAACGAACGATTGACGGGGGGGGGGGGGGGCCTCGACTAACC
>JAASGW010000863.1:0-10791 GCA_023334395.1 Phytopythium sindhum | reverse complement strand
GGGGGGGGGGGGGGGGGCGCGCTACATCTTGCCGCCCAATTGACCACCATTCTTT
The DNA here is from genome assembly GCA_023334395.1 of Phytopythium sindhum. NCBI lineage: Eukaryota > Oomycota > Peronosporomycetes > Pythiales > Pythiaceae > Phytopythium > Phytopythium sindhum. Next base: position 10,736 of record JAASGW010000863.1, on the reverse strand, counting down.
TAGTATTGCAATTTGTATGGTCATCCATAGAAGGGTACAGTCAAACCTGCCGATAAGCCGATCATTCCATTAAATAGTCTCTCAAAACCAATACTGTTATTTGGTATGAAGGGTTGCTGAAGTGTACTGAATTTGTGGTCGGGAAAGTAATTTCCATGACCGCACCATCACCAGAGATGCAACCGCTTGCGAAAGCAATGCAGATACGTGCGTTCGCTGCTTAAGTAAAGCAATGGAGGGTCGAAAATGCACATTAACTGTCGGATGTTGCATGGACTCGGTGTAGATTCACGGGGCCAGCCATCACTTATCAATCAAACGCCATTCCGACACCACCATTGAAGACCCGCAACCGTATGACGCTCAAGAAGAAGTCTATGTTGTGCATCTATGCGATGACTCCACGCAACGGCAAGCTGCCGACTCAAATAGAAGTCGCCATATGGGCGGCTAGCGAGTTTAACTTTTCCCGTCCGCTGTTCGCCAAGGCCGTCGCCAACGCGCTCAAGATCTCGTCTAAGATCCAATCGCTGCCCGAGCTCCACCAAGCACGCAAAACTTTAGTGTCCACCTCCGTCCAGGCGTTGGACGACGCCATCATGCCCAAGTTCCGCTCCATGGAGGAGGTGGCTGAGTCGATTAACGGTGACGCGGTGAAAGAGCTCGCCCGTGCCATCCTTCCTGCTGGAACCGCGGCCCACGGCAGACCGCTTGCATACTCAAACGGATGGCTACAGGCCTGGTAAAAGCGGTGCGGGGTGAGGTTGAAGCGGAAGCACGACGGGGCGGCCTCGATCGGCGAGGATGTGGCGCGGCAAGGACGTGACAAGATGCGCCGCCTGACTGACGCGTACGCCCGACCGGACATCTACAATATGGACAAGACTGCCTTTTTTTTCGCCAGGAGGCGCCCGTGACTCTCACTACCAAGAAGAAAGTGTCCGGCAAGAAGAAGAACAAAGATCGCCTTACGCTCGCGCTCGCCGTCAACGCTAACGGGGCCGACAAGTTGCTGCCGCTGTACATTGGGACGGCTGCTGTACCCCGACCTTTGAAGGGCCGCGACGTGGTCAGTGAGCTCGGCGTGTTCTACACCAACAGCAAAAAGGGCTGGATGAATTCCAGCATCTTCATCTCCTGGGTGCTGTGGTTTGACCTGCGAATGCGTATGGAGAAGCGAAAAGTGCTTCTGCTAGTCGATAGCGTCAGCTCGCATAAGCACCCAGCGCTTCCATTGACGAATGTACGGCTGGAGTTCTTGCCAAAGAACCAAACTGCGTGCCTCCAGCCTCTCGACCAAGGCATCATCAAGGCGACAAAGGGAAGGTACTCAAAGACAAAGGTAAAACACACTATGACGAGGTTTTTGGGGGGCTTGCCACAGGAAAAAGTCGATGTATGGACAGCCCTGACCTGGAGTAAGAGGGTATTTGACGACGTGAGTGCCGAAACAATTCAAAATTGTTGGCTCCACGCCGATATCCTGACTGACCGAAGCCAGATATCTGGAGTGCTCAATTACTAACACAGTATAGTACACCCCTGATTTTTTGCATTCTTGCATGGAGCGAACGTACTGCGTTTTTTATAGCCAATCCGACCGGCTTATCGGCAGGTTTGACTGTACTGGTACTATTTTGTGTCGCGGTCCCGCAATACAGTAGTTTGTATGGCAGCCCTATCAAGGAGTTGGAAATCGCACTCGTTAGCACAAACCTCATGTTTGCACTCCTTATTAGGGACTCATATCCAAACAGCACCCGCTAACCCGCCCTAGAAGCCGAGTTATTAAGGGAGAACTGCCCCCACCTGGGGGGTACTATTGAATTGGCGCGCACGACATCTAAACTGGAAAGTTGCACAATTAGAGTAGTTATGACGGTTATTGGTCGAAATGAGGCGTTGCAAGGACGCTGCAAGCGTAAAGATTGGGCAAAATTCGTCACAGCATTTTGACCCATCAGAAATGCCTCTTTAAGCCAGAAATTATAGCATATTTTGCAACAGAGACTGTTTTAAGCGGTCAGAGTATCAAAAATTTCAGCCAATGATATCTCATGTCTCCCCAACATAGATCTAATTTCAACCAGTAGTAGACAGTATTTGAAAAATAGACGCACCGCTTACACACTGAATACTGGCCTCTCCTCCTCTTCCGCTGCGGATTTTTGCGGCATGGATCCGATCCCAACGCTTGCAGCAGTTCAACATCTCCCACTAACACTTCGAGCGCCAGGCAAGCAACTCTCCCCGCGTTTCTAGCGCCTCCGCTCATCAATTCCCGCGCCTCACTCGTCGACTGCCGGTTTCTCCGCTCTCTTCTCCGTCCTCCGCTGCTCTCTTGCTCGTCTCCTGCGTCGATCATGGGCTCCAACACGACCTGTACGTGCATGCGAGTCGGGTGGTGTCATGTTTACGGCGCGGTTGGTCTGACGGATGCGTCCGCTGGTCGGGGGAGCAGGGGCGCTGGTCTGCTCGATGCTGTCGTTCTCGGGCTTCATCTTCCTGTTCATCGTCGGCATCCTGGTCAAGGTGCAGCCGCAATACATGAAGATCGGCAAGAACGTCGAGGGCCCCGCCTCGGTCTTCGAATCAGGTGCGTGAACACCATCATGGTGCCGTGAGTCTCTCTGCCGCTTGTGGACTCACTCACGCGTGCTATGACTGCCCAGCCTGCCTCTACGGGACGCTGTTCGTGGCGTCGACCGTGTACTGGTACAAGGAGAATCAGAAGGAGACGGCGGGCCGCGTCAGCCGCTCGCCGTACCAGTTCGCGCCCGCCACGGACGATGAGCGCCGGCCGCTGCTCAGCAAGTGAACAAGCCGCACCAGTCAGTAACTTACTTCTAGAGCGCAGGAGGTGCCGTCACAAGGGCAGCCGCTGTTGTGTAAGGCTCACCTCGCTGTACTTTTGTCAATCATGTTTGCCATTTTGTCATCCCACCACCATCGTGTCATTTGCATTGTCTGTCATCAAAGTGAAACTAATCAATAACATTAACGTTTAAAGAAGATCAGGTCTAACGCATTCGTGAAGAAGCCAAATAGCTCACTCCGTGAGTTTGAGCAGCTGCGTCATGATGCTCACGGCTGTCTTGGGGTTCATCTTGCGCATCAGGTTGTTGGCGGCCGCGTCGTTGGCGCCGTTACCGCCCGTCATGCGTCGGTTCGCGTGCTCCAAGATGCTGCGCGTGGCCTCCGTCGCCTCGTACAGCGCCGCCTTGCTCTGCAGCAGCCTCATCAGCGAGCGCAGGCGGTGGTCCGCGTCGCGCCAGGCGCTCTCGGCCGCTTCCAGGCGTCGTCGCTCTTCCCCTTCTTCGTCCTCGTCCATCGTGGTGCTCCTCTTGCGCTCTTCACGCAGCGTCTCGATACACGAGCGCAGCGACAGGAGGTAGTGGCGCAGCACGCGCGCCGACAGCACGAACACGTGGTGCATGTCGCGGTGGATGTGCAGCAGGTCGACGATAGTCTCGACCGCGCGCACCTCGTCCTTCATCGCGTCGTCATCCTCGTCGCCACTCACGGCAGCCGCCAGTGCAGCCATCGCGGCCGACGACATGTTGGCGACCGCGGCGAACGTCCATTTGGGCTTCTTGGCTCTCGGCGTCGTCGCCTTGCGCTCCTTCGGGTGCTCCTGCTGGTACGTGGTCAGGTTCACGAGCACAAGCAGCAACTGATGTAGCAGCTCCACGTGCGGGCGCGAGCGGTTGAGGCCCCGGATCGCAGCAAAGATCGTGTTGGAGATGCGCAGCTCCACGCACTTGAAGCAGCACTCGCGAGAGTACCGAGTACACATCTCGATCGTGTGGCTCGCGAACAGCATCTCCTGCAAGCGCTTGCCATGCAGCAGCAAGTGCAACGCCATCTCGAACCGCGCGCCGAGCGTCATCGGCTTCGCCGTCGATGCCGTCGTCGACTCCTCCGCGGCTCGGGCCTTGCTGAGCGGAACACGCAGCGCGCCACCACCCAACGAGTCGCGCTTCTTTTTCTCCTGCTCGCGCTGCTCGATGATGGCAAATTCACTGTCTGCAACCACCAAAGGCATGGTCGCGAGTTTCTTGCGGTGCCTGATAAGCGCAGGGTTCTTCTCGTGGACGCGCACAAGCGTGCCTCGCCACCACGATTGAACCCGCCGGATCGCGTTGCCGTACGCCCGTTCTTTTCGTCGCGGAACCACAACGGAGTCGTACAGCCAGTGGCCAATAACTTGCCGCGAACGATGCTCGACCTTTTCGCGCAGCGCCTTGAGCCCTTTGCGATGGCGAATCGCTTCCGCCAGCCGCTGGCGCGTGTGCCACTTCCACCACATGCGCACCCACCAATGCTGAAGCACCACGGCTGCGCGTTCTTCCCGCTCCTGGATGCTCCGCTTTGCCTCGATGAGCGACGAGATCTCGCGACGAAGGCGCGATGCCCGCCAGCACGAGGCGATTGCGTTTGCCTGAGACCTACGCGTCTCCACGATCTGCGCGCTCATCCGCGTCCAGCGCGCACGAACCATCAGCGTGCGGCGTCGGCGGTACCGATGTATGCGACTGGAGTACCAGTTCTCGATCTGCCAGCATGCCACCAGCACACGTAGTTGGGCCAGCTGCATGCGAAGCGCGTAAAAATCCAAGCGGTACCGCCGCGACAGCCACCCGCGCACACTCTTCTGAATTGCGACGGCTGCAACTCGCGCCGCAACAAACTGCCGGCGCCATGACACTGCGCGGAACGCTGTCTGGATCGCAGTTGCCGCGGCGTACCGCTTGCGATCCATGAAAAACCGGAACGCCATCTGGATGCGGTAAGTAGCACGATTCTCGATCTTGCGGCGCAGCTGGCGAACGCGCTTCTCATGCTCGTACTGGAGCTGCTGCGCGTGGTTGCGCTGCATGTTTTGATATCGCTCGAGCATGCCGTAGAAGTACACGAGCGCGCCAAGTTGCCGGCGGCGACGGAGAAGATGATAGTTTCGCTGAATCAGCGTCGCAGAGGCTCGCATCAGCTGGTATCGGCGGCACTGCATGTGCCCACGCACCACTGCCTGAATCTTGGTCGCGGATGCGATCAGGTAGCGGCGCGTCATGACGTAGCGATACATATGCTGGATCGTGCGCGCCGCGCGGACTTGCACTCGTGATTTGAGCTCGCAGAGGCGGAGCTCGCGCTCACGCTGCTGCATACGCTGGTACTTGACCAGCAATTCGTAGAAGTGAGCGAGCGCCAACACCTGGCGCCGTCGCCGCCAGATACGCACGTTGCGCTGCAATGTCAGCACACTCGCGAGTTGATGCAGATACGTTTGTCGGTGGTGGTAGCCACGGTAGACGCACTGGATCTGCGTTGCAGCGCGAGCTTGTTCGAAACGCAGTTGGTCCAGCTGCCGCGCACGCTGAATCCGGCAATGACGCCGCCACGAGCACTGGATGATGAAGGCAGCACGACGCATCTTTGCCCACTCCTCTTGGCGCAATTGCCGCGCCGCAGCTCGCGCACTAAATCGCTGCCACGTAATCTGGATCACCTGAACTGCGTGTTCTCGACGACGAATGATGTTGTGTCGCCATCGTCGAGCGTATTTTCGCATCACGTAGTCCCACCATGCTTGCTCAATCTTCAGGCAGCCCTTCTTCATGCGCAGGCGAAGCTCCTTGCGCTTCCTCTCAGCCTCGCGAGCGAGGCGCTCCACTTGTGCCTTGTACGCGGCATGTTTGCGCCAGAGCTTCTGGATCTTGAATGCTGCGGCAGTGTGAACAGCCGTCGCTTCCTCGTTTTGCTGCCCAAGCAATCGCTGCTTGCGTCGGAAGCTGCGCTGCAAGGTTACCACGGCTCGGCGAGTCTTCACGTACAGCTTGCGCTGCCACGCTCCTCGGATAAGACTCTTGACCATGTCCCCGGCGCGCAAAAGCTTCCGGCACTGACGAATCGCCAGTCGCTTCGCGCTCGACGTGTACCAGAAGCGCTGGATGATTCGTGCGCACTTGTTCTTCTTGCGTCGCATCTTGAGCCGGATGAGCGGACTCACCCACCACCGCTTGAGCCGCGAGGCCGCGTGAATTTCCTTGCTCGACTCCATTAGTCGCGACTGCAAGTAGCAGACAAACGTGACCACCATCTTCTCCTCGGGAGGGTTCTTCGACGAGTAATACTGCGGCATCATGACGGGGATCTCGCCCAGCTGCTTGACGCGCGCGTTGACGAGCGCAAAGTGCCGCCGCTCGTTGGCCAACAAAGTCTGCTCGCTGTCTTGAACCGCTTCGTCTCCGTTGGCGTGCAAGTCGCCAAGTGTATGCCCGATCTCCGACTTGGACAGCAGCATGGGGTGGTAGTAGTGCATCAAGTAGCACAGGACCTTGCCATCAGCAAACGAAGTAGTGAAGTCATGAACTTCAACCATGTAGTTGGCGCACACGGCGCGGCACCAGTGAAGCAGCAGGCTGTACACTTGGTCCTCTTTCGGGAACCGCAGCGGTGCTTCGTGCTGCTGCAAGTCGAAAAAGTCCCGCGCACGGAAGCTCATGCGCGAAAGAACGCGATCTATCTCGTTTTCCATCGCTTCATTGTCGACCAGCGACTGCAGCTGGAAGCAGCTAATGAGGCGCCACAGCAGCGCGAGCGTTTTCTCGCGATGACCATCCACGATGTCCTTCGCAAGCTGTTCCAGCAGCTTCTCATCGACCTTGGACCGCAGGCTCGCAAAGCCCGACGACGACATGCGCACGCGTCCCTTAAGTTTCCGCGCATTCCGGAACTGAGTCATGCCACGACGTGACTTCACGTCCTCGAGAATGCTAGTACCGCACTTGTCCTGCAGGTAATTGAGGCAAATCTCAATGTTGTGGACCTTCTGAAGTCGCGACAACGCCGGGATGCGCAAGAAGCTTGACAATTTCTGAGTACGATCCGCCTGCAGTTGTTGCGAGTCGGCCGCGTCTTGCGACGCTGAAGAACTCGCCGTGAGCAGCTCCATGAGCTTTGCCAGGATGATGCCGTCGCGCAGATCCACCGCGAGATTCTTCACTTCCAGATTCATCTCGTCCAGCGGCATCTGCTCATAATTAAGCTCGTACCCCAGCTGCTTCAAGTGCTTGTCGATGCGGCCTTCAGCGGCCAGGAAGAACCGGCAGAACTCAGTCACCATGAGTTGTGACTTCTTAACGTTCGTAGCCGCGCCTGTCCCTGGGTACTGCGGTTGTTGCTGTTGCTGCTGCTGCTTCTCATCGCTCTTGTTGTCGGACTGTGCGCACGTGATCCGGAACAAGCAAGGGAAGTGCACGAACGTGTCCGAGCGCTGCTCAATGGCGCGGTCGAGGAACAGCACGAGCATGAGGAACTTCAGAATGAACGTTTCCATCAACGCGTCGTAGTACTCGCGCCCATTGATCCGCTTCTTGTTGCTCGTGAAGCCATTGCCACCGTCATTCGCGCTGACCGAGCCGTCGATCGGCATCTTGAGGTTCCGCACCAGCCTGAACTTCTTCGCAATTTGAGAGTCTTTGACCAGGTGGTTCAAGATCACTTGGCGCAGTGCTTGCGGCATCTTCCTCTTTCCGTTCTTGCGTGCCGGGACCTTTTCGGTCGTGGTACTGAAAATATGACGAAGCGAACACTTCTCGTGCTTTAGTACTGGAGCGCCGAGCACCGCCTCAAGGCCGAGACACAACCAGACGGGATGGTAGTTGTTCAACAACGAGATCAGCTCTTCCTGGAGCCCGACGTCGGCGTACACAGGCCGGTCCGCGCGAACAAGCAGCTTCTTGTTGGCAATTTCCTCTTGAAGTTCGAACAAGACGTCGCCCATGGCGGGGCTGTGGTAGATGTTCAAAGCAGCTGCGGACCACTTGGTCTGCATCCTCTTCATAGCCAGAAGACGCAGCGAGGAGAAGTTGGCGCGCCGACGCTCAAGACGCGACTTTGCTTTGTCGCTTAGTGCGTGGGTCTGGGCGAGCGCGATCTCCACGGAGTTGCCGCTGTTCTCGTTCAAATCGTCGGCCATTCGCTGGTTCGTCGCGTCAGTCAGCACGTAGTTGATCCACTTGGTAAAGCCTTCCTCTTGCTTGGTCATCCAGTTTTCGTCATAGAACTCCTTCCGTTGCATCCACCATGACCCACCAAAGGGTTTTCTGGGCACTAAGTTCTTCGAATACGATAACGACGCTGCCGCAGCCTCAGCAAGTGTCTGGCTGTTGCTACCAGCCGGCAGGTCACTCCGCCGGCGCTTGATGTGTCGCCTCCTTGTCGGAGAAAACTCAAGCATCAGCCCACCCCGGCGCTTCGATCCCGGATATGAATCTGGCTCAAGGTCCGGTTCTCCTTCGCGGCCAACAGACGGAGCAAATGACACGCGAGCTCCTTCCCGATCCGCGATAGCAGGCGTTGGTGTAGGGCGAGGCTTCGGGACTGACACCTCCACTGTTGGCTCAAAAGAGCCCCGACGGACGAACCGCGGCTTATTGGCTACACGAGGAGCGCCGGATCCTGTCGCTTTGCACCGAAGCTTGAATTTGTCGTTGACGGCGAATCGCAGCTCGGCCTTGACTTCGCGGTTCAGGTCACTCTCATGCGGCTCAAAAGTCACACGCAGCTGCACCGACTTTTCTGAGTCGACGACGCACACGTGAAGGTCGCACCTGAAGCGCGATGGCGACTTCTGCTTTGTGAATTGAGCGCCACCGCTGGTGTTGCCGGCGGCAGATGAACGGATGAGCGCGTAGCCTTCATACTTGATCCGCGCGTGCCCCATTTCGCTCGGGTTCGTCAGCGTCAGCTGCAGACTGCGCTTGGACCCAACGGGGACCGCGCCAAACGACAGCAGTGGAATGGTGGCCAGGTCGTTCACATTGATCGTCACACCCTGGCCCGACGACATCGCCGTCGCCATCAGCGCCTGCGACGTCGCGCCAACATCCGCGCTGACGCTGATCTCGTCCAGCAGTTGGATTTCATCCGGCAGCGCGTCGCTCTGGTCAGAAGCGGCGCTGATGCGCGCCGTCGGCCGCGTCCTGATGGACACGAACGAGCTCGACGCCTTCTGCGACGCCGGCGCCACGACCGCGTCGCTCGAGCACCACGCGTTTCCCATTCCCGTCGCCGTGCGCGAGTGCTTGCGCGTATCGTAGTCGTCCGAGGGTTCGAACACAAGCGGGCGCTTGCCCAGAACGCTGGCGCTCACTCGCACGCCACCGTCGTCACCCTTCGTCTCCTCCTCGTCGTCGTCCTGCTCGCGGCTGTTGTCGCTCTCGAAGCGCCCACGCCGGACTGTGATGTGCTGGAACTGCAGTTGCTTGACGAATACTGTCGACGTGGAAAGCGAGGTCCCCGCCCAGTCGCCATCGCCTCCTCCTCTGCTGCCTTTCTCGCGGCCGACCGCCTGTCTCGGGGACCGATTCTCCTTCCCCTCGCACTCTTGGCCGTCCTCCTCGTCGTCGCTCGCGGCCGGAGACACCATGGCGAACGTGAACCGCGCGCGCGCCTTGTCCACCGGGGCGGAGGCCGCGGCCGCGCGCGAGGGCTCTTGGCCGGCAGGCACCATCTCGCCGTCGGCGCCTTTCTTGATCAATCCACCCCCGGGTTTCCTTTCTGGCGATTTTTATCAGCGCGTTTGTATGAGGCCGCGGTTTGGCGGGAAGCGCGGGCTTTTTTCCGCGCGGGTCGGCTTTGATTGGGGAAAAAGCGCCGAGCACTCAGGTCTTTTGCATTTTCAAATAAAGCATTCACGGAATCAAATTAAGTAATTTGTGAAAATTACTAAAGTAGACCTTATAGATTGTGTGTTCTTCATTTATAGTCTTTGACTAAAACTATCAAATGGCATGAGCCGCTCTATGCAACATGACCATCAATCGGCAAGTGTTGTTCATTTTAAACACATCCTCCTATTTCAACACACTGTGTTGGTAGAGGTTCTTGCTGCAACACAAGGGCAACCTGCAACTGACGCCTGTCTCCTTATTCACTTGCCAATATGAAGTACAAGACGCATTCCTCGACTCTCTTGGTGACGGCGCCACCGCCGCTTACTCGTCTGCTAGCAGTTGCTCGAGGTAGCCGCCTTCGCGCGCGAGGTCGTAGAAGATGCCGCCGCCGGGGCGCCGCGCGAGCGCCGCGGGGCTGTCGAACTCGACCGCGCGCCCATCACTCAGCACCAGGATGCGGTCGCAGGTCAGTACGGTCGCCAACCGGTGCGCGATCGTCAGCACCGTCGCGTCCACAAACTCGCGCTCGATCATCTGCTGCAGCCGACGCTCCGTCGCGTGGTCGATCGACGCCGTCGCTTCGTCCATCACCACGATGCGCGACCGACGCAGCAGCGCGCGAGCCATGCACAGCATCTGCCGCTCGCCCACGCTGAAGTTCTCACCGTTCACGCGCAGCTCGTGCGCGAGCTTGCCCTCCAGCGCCGACACCGTCTCCTTCAGGCCAACCTTGGCAAACGCCGCCCAGATGTCCGCATCGTCGAACTCGTCGAACGGGTCCATGTACGCGCGCATGGTGCCCTGGAAGAGCACGGGCGACTGCGGGATGATGGACATGCGCGAGCGCAGCGTGAACAGGTCCAGCGCAGCGATGTCGACGCCGTCGATGAGGATGCGTCCCGAGACCAGCTCGTTGATGCGAAAGAGCGCCATGGTGAGGCTCGACTTGCCGGCGCCGGTGCGTCCGACGATGCCGATCTTCTCGTTGCCGAAAATATTGAATGACACCCCCTTGAGCACAGGCGCATCACCTGGCTTGTAGTTGAACACCACGTC
>JAASGW010000862.1:0-10820 GCA_023334395.1 Phytopythium sindhum | reverse complement strand
TACCAGGAGGGGAAGAGCGCCCACTTCTTGGCGTGCTCGACGCTCGGGTTGTAGTCACTGTCGCGCGTCTGGATGGCCGAGGCAACGATGACTCCGACGGCGACGCGCAGCGACATCTCGGCGTTGAACCGGAACTCGGCTACATGCCACAAGCAAAAGTAGTTAGCGTCTTCTCTCACATCCGACCTTCACGATGGGCCATGGACTCACGCGAGAGGCGGCTGGGCTTGAGTTTGTCCTTGCCGTCGTCGCTCAGATCAATGTGTAGCTTGGCTGACCGCTCGCGGAAGTCCTCGCTGCACACGGTGCTCGCGCGCGCGCGTCGTGCCGGCGCCGGGCTGTGGACATCCACGGGGTCATAGAGCGGCAGCGTCAGGTCGCCCCTGCAGCCATCGACAAGTCAGTCAGCACCTCAGACTGCGCACCATCTACCGTCAGACCGAGCGCTCTTACCCCGGAACCGCCTTGGATGAGTTCCTCGTGATGCGAGCGCTCATCGTGCCGCCTCGGTGCTGTAGCGTGTGTCGCTTGCTGGACGCGAGGGAAGTTTGAGAATGACTGGTGTCCTTCTCTCCCCACGCCGAGGGCGCAAAGGGAACCACGTCACTACTGCTGGCGCCTCATGGAGAGTGTACGAGACGCCACTAGGAAGGCATCGCGGGGTCAGACATCGCGGGGGGAAGGAGAGGAGCGGAGGAGAGCGCGCAGACCGCGGGGTCTCCTCCCGCAAAATGTTGCACCGGGGCAGTTTGAAGCCAATGTGCACAGCTTACTGTATCTCACAAAGGAAATCGAATAGGGTCAGTCGACTATCGGAAAATGTAGTTGTAAGAGCTTGTGGTGCATATTTTTGTGGGAAAGAGTGCGCGCTTCCCACTTGTTTTGCGGCGACTTCAAGCGGCCATGGCGGATCTCAAGTCTGTGCTGTGAACGCCTCGTCTTCATTGGAAAATGTACATACACCGACACTCGTATATCACATGAGATGTCGCTTCGCCATGGCCATCGGTGCGGCCGCGCCCATCGCAGGGTGGCGAACGAAAAAGCGTTCTTTTTCGAATGGGTCGGCGACCAACAGAGCGCCCTACAATACTGCGGTGCAGCTCGAGGCCCTGCGCTCCTTGAATGTGGCGCGTCCGAATGGACGTAGGCTGCTTTGGTGCGGAAAGTGAGTCGGTGGTAGTGATGCATCCTTCCGTCTCGCTCCGAGCACTGAACAACAGCTCGGCTGCGTGGCATTACTCTAAACAGTGCTCAGCCCCACAGCATCATTGCCATCATCGTCAGGATTGATAAACGCAGATTGTTAGAGGTCATAACAGAAGTACGTGGGGATGGATTGCACCTGGTCCACCACAGACTAAGGAGCATTACCCACACAATGCGACTCGTAAGCAGGGCACCCGAGATATATTACATCAAATATATGAAGAGCTCCCACTCTGCCGCTGCAGACCTCGCTGATTCCCTCTCTACATGTACATGTACACTCTACAGTGTGTACCGGTGTACCAGTATATGCATGTGCCAATCCCCTCATGCAGACGAGCACGGCGCCATGTCGGACTGCATACAACATAAATCTTAATTGTCGCACACTGCCGCTCATCATGCGACTACATGCACATATACTGGAACTGGAGTCTGTCCTGGTCCTCTGGGCCGAGTTCTGTGCGAGTACTATACAGTGTTGTCCTGTAAGGCTTCACGTAGCGGACACGAAAGAAGCCATGGTGCACCTGCTGCTTCTCCATGCACGCAGGCAAGCACGCAGAGAAGCCTCTCGGACACCGTAGATTGGGGGTCTTTGGGTACATGCACATCGATCCACGAGTTCTTCTCTTTCGCTGAGAGCGGACGCGCAGACAAGCGCCCCGCGGAGATGGAGAAAGCCTCCATCTCTGAGGAGGTCTTGGCATGACGACTGGGATGGACAAAAATTCGGTCCCACATCCGGGGCGGAACTTATCAGATCACAGTGGTACATTTCGAAAATCGAAATTACGTAAAATTTGGAGCCAAAACACTTAAACTTACTACTTCCTCCGTCCCTCTTTTATGAGTGCAAACTTGCTTTTGACTGTCCCTAAAAAATAAGTACATTACGATTATTGGCTAAAGTGAACCTGATGCTAACATATCATTTGCTATAAATACTTTAGAAACAGCCAATGAGCGAGCGTTGCACGGTTAGGTAGGAGGCGCTACAATTTTGGAAAGAGCGCCGGGGGCCAGCAGCGCGTGCGAAAAGACAAGAAAGCATGGGCGTGCCTGACACGACGCGAGAGGAGCGGGAGCAGATCGTCAGCTTCCTCTATGAGCGCGCTACAAAGGGGAAGCTGGCTCGCGGCAGCATCGCACAAACCGAGGCGCACTTCAACCTCCACCGCAATACTGTAAGTAGGATTTGGAACAATCGCTCAGACTTGGAAGGGAAGAAAAAGGAAGGGTAGGGCGAAAGAGGAAGCACTCGATAGAGTCGATAGGAAAAGCGATGGAGAACGTACCAGTACGTGAGCGGCAGACCATTCGATCCACCGCGGAGAGCATCGGCGTCCCGAAAACGACCATCGGTCGCATGGTGAAGAACAACGAGATCAAGCGCAACAACAATCGACTCAAGCCTCGCCTGACTACGCGGAACACATCGCGCCGAGTCGCTTTTATTCTCCGATTTGTCGGTCCCGGTACGGTACTGTATGGATCCTAAGGAGTCGCTGGGTGCTGTTATTCTAACGATCTGTGTATATGTTTAGAGCGACCGCTCCGTTTTCACCACTTCTATGACTTTGTGCATATAGATGAAAAATGGTTCTTTATGGACACGGATCGCAAGACATTCTATCTTACCAAGAACGAAACGGCTCCTTACCGCGCAACCCAGAGCAAGCGGTTCATTACCAAGATCATATTCATGGTGGCGGTCGCCCGCCTAAGGTGGAATTTGCGCCTAAACAAGTGGTTCGACGGGCGTGTGGCCGTGTGGCCGTACACCGAAACGCGACCAGCGCAACGCAACTCGACCAACCGCCCCAAGGGGACGCTCATCACGACGGCGGTGCCTGTCAATCGTGAAAAGAGTCGCAAGATACTGGTCGAGCGCGTCATACCTGCAATCAAGAGAGACTGGTCAGGTAAATGCTGTGCTTTCACTGTTTTGTTTTGCTTTTTTACCATTTTTTACGTCACTAACCAGCAATTTTGTTATTTTCAGGGCACAAAAACGTATATATCCAGCAAGATAGCGCGTCCCAACACTGTTTGATCGATGATCCAGCCGTAGCGAAGGCGGGGAAAGAAGGGGGCTGGAACATCCAGCTGGTCGCGCAGCCTCCCAACAGCCCCGACATGAACGTCTTGGATCTGGGCTTTTTCGCCGCGATTCAAGGCCTGCAACAGAAGAAGAAAATGGACACGATCGACAGCTTGGTCGCCGAGGTGAAAGCCTCGTTCAAGGAACTCAGCCGCGATACCCTCGACAACACGTTCGTCTCGCTGATGACCTCCATGGAGAAGTGCTTGGAGGACGGCGGCGGCAACAACTTCAGCGTGCCACACATTGGCAAAGAGCAGCAACGCAGGAAGGGCGAGACGTTCAGCAGCTTAGATTGTAGCGAGGCTGCCTACAAGAAAGGCTGGGAGGCCCATCCGGCGCTGTACGCAGCCATTCCATAACTTCAACTCGTCGTTTCAACTACCATTTTGTTTTAGGTAGATAGATTTTCTAATTTGGGTCATACTAGATTGGTTTCTTGGATTGGGTCGATTTTGTCTTAGTTTTGTCCAATCATCGTGCGAAACCCGTCTAAATAAATTTTCTTTCTTGCAATTAAGCAACCCGGTAGTTTTGGTATTTGGTAGCACGTTAATTTAGGTTGTTTTGTCTTCTTTCCTCAGATGCCCTCAGATTTTTTCGACTATTTCTTAATGACCCAAACCGGCGCTCAACAATTTTGACCATCAGAATGATGCGATTGTGATCAATTTATCTTAAAAACGCTCTGCAGTCCGCAACTCCAGTGTACACTTTGTGAACGGACCAGTTCTTCTGCCTCCGTGTGCGCATTCTTGGCGGCCAAACCTTTATTTTTTTGTTGTTGCTCAACGCTGTCGAAGTTTGTACACCCATTAAAGAGGGACGGAGGAAGTATGCAACTAACAAATCAAGCAATGTGCACCCAACTGTGATACGACCCGCAAGTGTGATACAGCGCTAGGAGACAGCGACCTTTCGCCAAGATGGCGCGTTGGCGCGTGTGTGGAAGTGTGAGCTGCGGTTGCGCCGCGACCGCAGGGCAGGCTGCCACTGGCAGCATCGCAATCGCTCTGATTGGTGCACAGGAAGGAGACCATCGTGTGCACATACCAGAGCAAGACGATCGTCCTGACGAGATTGTAATTGCCTAGCTATTCTGAAGCCACTAGGTTTGCAAGAAACGAGTACAAACTAGATCGCTCTGGTTGGCCTGGGAGTAGGTAGTATTTAGACTAAGGCGACATTAACTTTTGTGGCTGTTTAATTGATCCGTTTGCCTTGGCCTCGCCGCGCTTGTGCCCAATTGGGTTGTAGACGTTGGTGTCACCGTACCAGTGGTCATGTCCTTGGCCATGGCAGGGCGCCTCGTGGTGGGAGTCGTCGTCGGCGCTTGTCACCACGACGACCATCATTGGCGCGCGCATCTGCGACGCGCGTACAAGATGATGTGGCAGGTCACGGGCTCCACGGGCTCGGGCCGCTGCGAACCGATGGATCAAGGTGAACGAGTGGCTAGTGATCAAAGTTGCATGCTGACCTTCATTATGGTGACAACAAGAGTAGGAGGCACGTTGGCCACCTCGGTCTTACACCCGACGCTAATACACTTAGTTCCCAATCTAGTCCACGTGACGCTGCTCTCTGGATCGCTGCTGCTGCTGCTGCTGCTGTCGTGACGCTCGGCGCGGCTGTGGCCGCAGCCGTGCGCCAGCCTACCGTGCGAATAGTTATGGTCGCCGCCGTGGCTGTGCCCATAGCCCAGGATCTGCACGAGTACGAGGTTGACGACCAATTCGATGCGAACATGAGCTTGCCTGATCATGAGTTGTCGTTCACGCGCTCCTTCGGGTCTGGCCCGATGCACCTCATAAATCACTTGATTGCCGAGTAGACGAGCACGCCCGTGAGAAACCAGATGACGAGCACGCTCGTGATGGCCCCGATGACCTCGAGATGCACTTGTATTGATCTGTCAGTCTGTTGCGGTAGTCATAATTAAGGCCTTTCTTGGGTCGAGCTCGTCAAGTTGACCAATCCAAGTAGTTCACTCCTAAATCATATAGGTGTTGATCAATCAGAGAGAAGAAAGAAGTGTAAACTGTAATCTGATTCGTTTCACAGTCCTTCTCCACCAAGAAATACTGTATGTAATATGAATTTACAATAGTACTTTAATATTACAAGAAACTACTACTATTACTACTAATATGAGTATACAAGAGTACTACAATACATACTACATTGCATTATCGCAGTACTGAAGTACTACGAGAGTACCTCTCGCCGTACAGTATCACGTGGAACTGAATGCTTCTCAACCATCAGGTGATTGCTCGTGCGCAGGCCACAATGCAGTTTCACTTACTTCAGTACATTCTCTCCGACCCACACTCGGTTCGTCTGTGATAGTCGGTAGGTATCTGTTATGACCATCATTCCACAGCCAGGGTGTTAACGAGAGACCAAACACGGGAACCAAAAATCAAAATTTGGACCTGCTGGACCAAAAAAGGTCTTGCTCACGACCAAATCGCAAAATGACCCCTCCTGACCAAGCTGAGGACGAGTGGGTAGCGCGTCTGGCGCCGTGGGCCGCGGCGCTGCGCGAGTGCCTGCGCGCGGACGCCAAGGTAGACGAACTGTCTCCCGCGCGCAGCTTCCCGTGGATTGAGGTCGCGCTGCCGTGCCCGAGCGGCGACGAGCAGCAGGACGACCGTGAGCTCGTGTTCATGCGCCAGGCGATCGAGCTGCTCGGGCTGCTGGCGTTCAAGAGCCACCACACGTGGAAGGCGCTGCTGCGGACACAGTGCGAGATCGACGCGAGCGACGACGCGCTGTTCGGCATCGCGCAGGTCGCGCCCAGGTTTCTCTTCCTGCTGGACGGCGACAGCGGCGCGGACGTGGCCCGCCACTGCGCGCGGCTGTTCGCCAGCGACTACAGCAGCCACAACGACGACTTCGCACTACAAGACGAGGAGTTCGCGCGCATCCGCCGTGACCTGCTGGCCATGCCGACGGACCGATCCACTGCGTTCGCCGTGGGCGACAGTGGCGAGCTCAACCCGGTTCGGGTCGCCGTCTGCCTGGAGTTTGCACCGTGCTTCGTGGGTCGGGAGGCTGTCGTGCAGTACCTGACCAGCGTGCGGTCCATCGCCACCAGCATGCACCAGCAGCAGTCGAACGCGTGGTTTGTGCTCGACTCGATCCGGCTGGCAGCCAATTCGATCGAGCTGAGCCCCACCATGGGCGACGTGCTGGCAGACCTCATGCGGATGGGCGTCAAGATGTCCATGCTCGGGTTCACAGTCGACGAGAGCGGGACGCATTCGCGGTTGGAGACCCGAGAAGTTCTGGGTGCCATCCTATCGCGCTTGATCTCCGTTCCACAGAGCGACCGAACGCTCGTCGAGCGCGTCTCGCTGCTCGCGCTCCGAGCGAACGTCCACCAGTTCGCGGCGCTTCTGTCCGCGTTTGCTGAGACCACGTTCACGAATGGGGTGGACCTCATTTTGGACGAGGAGTGCACTGACTCGCGCAGTTTCAAGTGGAAATGGGTGGCGTACTCTTTGTTCCGCGCGGGGTCGACGGTCCGGAGACTGGAGATCTACGACCAGTTTCTGCTGCGGGACGACGTCGAAGCCATGCGTCTGCTGCTCAACAGCGCCGATCCGTTCATTCAGCTGATCAGCCCGCAATATGCCCCGGGCCTCGCTGGGTTCCAACGAGAACAACAAGACACGGAGTACGTGTACTATGTCAACGTCAAGGCGAACACGCGAGTAAGTCTCGAACCCGTGCGCAATGTCATCGGCTGGGTAGGCAGGACCGTGGAGATCGAGCAGGCGACACGTCTCCGCGTCATGATGTATGACGAGCTCGTCGGACACGTCGAGGTGATGATGCCCGGGTACGGACAGTGCTGGGTCTACCTGCAAGACGTCGAATCTATCGAGAAGCTCCGAATCGCTGATACCGCGCCTTCGGCGTCTACGGATAGCTCATCTCGGCACCAGCTGACTTCATTGACTGTCGGTTTACTGGGGAACGCGGTCCGCGATCCGCTGGCGTTGCGCGGCCTGATGAGCTTGATCGGTGGTCCACTGCGGCGATTGTCGCTGTATCAGAAGGAGCCACTCGTTCACCAAGAGGTGCAAGCCATCCTTCGCTCCTGTCCGAATCTGCAGCACCTGGAACTTCACAACGTCGAGTTGGACTCGATGGACGTATTTGTTGACGCGCTCGAGCAGCATCCGAGCCGCTACCTGTCGACGCTGATACTGGAGAGCTACCGAACAAGCAGCGAGAGCCTGCTCCGCTTCGCTGAGCTACTGGGCACGCCTAGCAGCTCTGTGGGTCGCTGCCTTCGCGAGCTGTGCCTGCGCGCCCCGATAGACGTGAACGCGATCGACGAGCGATGCGCCAGAGCGTTTCTCCAGGCACTGGAGTCCAATACGTCGCTCGAGTACCTGGAAATGCGGGTGAGTCCGTCGATGCACGAGCAGTTCGCTACCGCCTTCCAGCGTCATCACGGTGAGCTGCTGAGCACTGCGAGGAGGAAGATGCCGCGCGAGTGCAAGTACGCGTTCCTGGAGGCCGCATACACCGCCGAGAGACGGATAGGACAGCCGAACCTGGTGCACGAGCGACTGCTAGCGCCCATCTTCGAGTTCGCAGCGATCAGAGCAACGCGCGCGGTACTGCTGAGGGCGGGAGGATAGATGTAGTCGCTGGAGATTGAATGGGAGCCACGGCCCAAGACGTTAAGACGCCGTCACTGAGTAGTTATCGTTGTGTGCATGGAGGGAGCCATTTGACTAGCAAAGAGCTTGAAGTTACAGCTGAATTACTCGAAAAATAATGACAAATACAGCATAAAAGTGTCGATACTTTGTGTTATTTTTATCAAACGCTTTTCGCAAAACACGTCACTATTTCACGCCAGTTTAAGCAATAAATTACAAAAAATGTCGACAAATTACATTCATAAGTCCAGTTTTACCGCCAGTTCCCGTAGCTCCTGGCAGCCACATCATTCCCCCCCTCACGACCATCGAATATGCAGCCGATGGCGCCGGCCGCAGCCTCGCGACGGAGCCCGACGCTCTCCACGATCACTCCTACATCCATGACCACGTCCAGTAACTCTGCTACCCCCGCCATCTCCTCCGCTGCGGCCCAAGACCCGCCAGCAGCGGTAAGCGACGAGCTGGTGGTCGGGCGCGTGTTCCAGACGGGCAAGGAAGCGGTGCAGGCCGTGCAGGACTACGCGCTGCGGCGCGGCAAGGCGGTCAAGGTGGCGCGTAGCAGCGGCGCGGACCGGCGGCTCAAGTGCACGTCGGCCGACTGCGGTTTCTACGTGCAGTTCTACCGGCACCGCTCGGCCGCGGGCAAGTATGGCTCGTGGTACCTGTCGTCCTTCTGCGGCGAGCACACCAACTGCGTGGCGGTGCCCAAGCCCACGCGGCGGCAGCTCATTGAGAGCGCCACGGTGCGCAGCGCCGTGCTGGAGAGCGGCGGCGCGCCCGTGTCCGCGACGGCCGTGATTGCCCGCGTGCAGGAGCGCGACGGCATCTCGCTCGCCAAGCACAAGCGCTCGGTCTACCGCGCGCTGGACGCGATCAACGACCAAGGGCTCGAGGAAACAAGGAAGTCCTTCGCACTCATCCCTTCCTACTTGTCGGCATTCGAGCGCCTCAACCCCGGGTCGACGACAGTGCTGGAGAAGGACGAGGAGAACCACTTCAAGCGAGCAGCCGTAGTCGCCAAGGTGTTCGCGGACGCCGTCAATGCGCGCCAGAGCATCCTGGGCTTCGACTGCCAGCGATCCGAGAACGACAGCTACCCAGGCGTGCAAGTGCGTCTGATGGGTCGCGACGGCAACCTCGAGCGCTTCACGATCGCGTTCGCGCTACTGCTGGCGGACGACGTGGACAACATGAGCTGGTTCTTCCAAGTGCTCGTCTCGGCGGGGTACTTCCTGGACGGCTCGCCCGTGATCTGTGACCGCGACACCACCTCATTGCAAACCGTCACGATGCAGTTCGGGCTGCAAGTCAAGTACTGCGTGCGCCACCTCGTCAACCACCTCGCAGAGAAGTTCTCCAAGTCGGCCTTTCAGACCCCCATCCACGCCCCGCTGATCTGGCAGGTTCAGGCCGCAGACACGGAGGCGAACTACCGGAATGCACTCGTGCGGGTCCGCATCGAAGTCAATGACGCCGTCGCCGACTACGTCGAGGCGATCGACCCGGCGTCGTGGTGCGTGTTCGCCAATGTCGGCAAGGTGCCGCTGTACGGCCAGCGCACTGCCGACTTAATCGACCCCGCCGGCGTCCAGAGCGACGCCGCAGTGCAGGACCAAGAGCTGCTCTCTCTCGCTCCGTTCGCGTTTATCAAGCGCATGTGCGAGTCGATGGTATCTGATTGCTACCGGCGGTCGGAGCTGGCGTCCTTGTGGATGGCCAAGGGCGTCCACGTCACTGTGGGCGCGCTGGAGCTGTACCAGTCACAGGCGAGCGAGATCGGCAAGTACATCGTGCAGCACGCGTCGCGCACCTTGAGCTACGTGCATCACATCTCGGCGGTGCCTCGCGTGACGCGCCGGATCGACCTGGACGCCATCACGTGCACGTGCGGGTTCATCGACCAGTTCCGCGCGCCGTGCCGCCACGTCCTTGCGTCGCTGAACGACCGCAACTCGCTCGAGCAGACCGTGTGGAACTACTTCCACAGCTGCTACTTGGTGGCCAGCTTCGCGGACGCCTTCAAGGACAAGGCCGTGTGCGTCCCGATCGAGAGCGAAATTACGGTTCAACAAGACTGCATCCACCCAGTCGTCGCGCCCAGGAGAGGCCGCCCGCCGGCCAAGCGGCCTCGACAGACCCAAGCAGGCGCTCAAGCGCCGCCTCGGATGGCCTACCAGTGCTCCAAGTGCGGCCAGAGTAGCCACAACAAGCGGACGTGCCCCAATATTCAGACAGGTGATGTTGGCACAATTTGAAGCTTGCGGTGTGTCTGAAAACCGTATGTGAATTGTGGAGTGTGGTAAAATACCTGTATTTGAAGACGTCAACGCAAAAATTAGGTGTTTAGGCGGAGATATTATCTGTGTATACGGAAACGGACAAAATATCATCTTGTTGACGGTTGGATCGTGCTGACGGGATCCGTGCCACCATTTCTATAATCCAAAACGCTTCCGCTTACTGGCACGAATATCATACATTTATGCATTTAAAATCACTTTACTACGCTTTATGTCATATTCAATAATCTCTCCACCAATCCTCAAGTATGCGATATACGTTTTCTGTCAATAAACTGAGGAGCTCCTCCTCCACATTGACCGATGGGAAATGTGAAGGGCAAAAGGCCAAAAGAGAAGACAGCGGAAGGAACGGAAAAGGAAAAAGGACGGCAGCTCCCGGTCCTCATCGCCTTCTCCTCGGGCCTCCCTAGTCGTCGCGCCCTCCCTCGCTTCCCCACACTTCACCTCCGGAACCGCGTCGGCCTCCTGGCTGTGCATCAAGGTGCGTCCCCCCCCCCCCCCCCCCCCCCCCCCCCC
>JAASGW010000861.1:0-10830 GCA_023334395.1 Phytopythium sindhum | reverse complement strand
TGTCCCTTAATCCCTTGATCCCGTCCGCAGTTATATTACTTACCAAGTGTGTCTGTCTGGTCTTGTTCGCGGATGAAAAGAGGGGAGTAGGGGGGGGTGGGAGGGGAAAGGAAGAGAAGGAAGGGAGGGCAGAAGTGAAACTAAGATCATGTGGAAAGGACAGAAATGTCAAAATGGGTGCGGTATTTCACATACAAACTCAGATAAATTACACCGTGTTATTAAATAATAAAAAATAAATTACACCGTATTTTGAAACTTATGATTCATATGATTTGTAGAAAATAGAGAAATGATTTTATGATTTTTGATTTGGCTGGTGAGCCATGGACAAGGGGACGAGGGGACGGAGTGGAGGATGGGGGTCTTTATTTACATATATACCATATCAATAGACTCAGAGAAAGTAGGGAAGGACACGTTGCTTCGTCCCTGCATTATAACAAAATAGTCATCCACTTGATGGTCCGAAGGTTTCTTCGTATTGATCTCTCCCGTTAAATTCATCTACGGACGAATCTTCGCCCATAACATGAGAATCCCAGCGGACGGGATCCCATCCACAGATGTAAACTTCACACCCAATGCATTCAAGTAATTTACATGCGAAGTAATTTACACACAAAGTAATTTACGCGAAGACCGGCTGGTCCCGTTTACAGTAAAAGCCTGGCTTCAAAGGGGACGGGAGGAAGATCCGCAAGTTCCGCAAGTAGGCCAGCTGGACCACACTGGCTATGGATTGCCTATTCTCATTCTGGACCATAACGTTCTCGTCCTGGAAAAGAATAAACAAAGTCTATTCCCATTCTGGTCCATATCCGTATCAGAAAAGAATTAACCCATGCAACACGTAGAGCACAATGGTCTCCACTACGAGAGTCTGGGAACTTCTAATGGCTGCATGATGACAATGCGTTCGCCTTCCGTCACCTTCCTGCATCCTTTCATCTCTGCATCCTTGAAGTCTGTTTGCTGCACTCCATTATCCTTTGTTGAGCTGCTACCCTACCAGCAACAGCAATACGGCTCAAGCAACGCCCGGGCCCGCACGAATGTGGAGAAAGGAGTCCTCGTTTATTAACGGCACACGTGTATTCGTGCTCGGCGCCGCGGATTACCCTGCCTCCTGGTGGCGGGGGATGCCAATGCGCGACCCAAAGCTTCGGACGCCACGCGTGCCTGTTCCTAACGGGCGGGGACCGCGACCACGAGCATCACGCGCTCCTCAAACGAGCGCTCGACCACCTGCGTTCGCTGCTGTCTTGCGTGTCCACGCGTCGCCTGCTTAGTTGCGCTTCTGCTGGCGGAAGCGCGGGGCCGGCGGCGTGCGGATACGGCGCGCCTCAGCCGAGCGGCCGCGCACGATGCGCTGGTGGATGGCCGCCTCGACGCAGTAGTAGTTCTTGATGTAGATCTTGGGCAGCGCGTACGACTCGTACACCGACGCCTCCTTCAGGTCGCGGATAGCCGACTGGTCCACAATGTTGCTGTTGGGATTAGAACGCAAGACGGGGATCAATGTTTCTGTCGAATTGTCTGATCCTCAACAAAGTTCGCAACAAAGTTCACACTTACCGGACGACGAAGCGCTTGATGGCCTTGTCCTTCGGGATGAGCTTGGCCGTGGACACGCAGTGCACACGCTTGACGTGACCGCGGTTCTTCTTGTTGCGGCCGTGGTTTCTGCGCTTGACCGTCATGTTTCCTCCGTTCTTTTCTCCAAAAATGACTGCCAAGCCGCGTGCTGGACGCCCCCAGGCCCAAGCGCTGGCCGCCACCAACTTCCCCCGCCCTACAAACCACAAGTATAGACATATTATCACATTTTGATTGGTGGAAAATAAGACAATAACCTAACCCTGATAAAAATGACAGTCAAATGAGGAAATCATTATTGTGACAAAAAAAGCTACCCCTAATAAGGTACAAGTGACACTATATTGGGGGAAGGAAATTGTGACATATGTAGATGAGTTAAGAGGGAATTGATCACGTTTGACGGCGATTACACTTAATGTTTGTAGTAGGGCGAACATGGAAGACGAAGGTGGAGAGCGTGGGGATGAATGGGATGGTGGTTTGCGATACATTTTTGTGTGGTTTTCTTTGATTGGAGCGGTGGATTAGAGACGTGCGGTCGATGGGGCTGGTAGTAGCGCGGTAGGGCGCGCCCTACTCGTCACTTGTACGCCCTATCCGAGCCGCCGTCTATCCTAGAGCCGTCCTTCATGTATAACAAACGTCTGTCCTGTGTCGCTGTCCATCCGGCGCTTACTTCAGGTGCTTGAAGATCTGAGGGACCGACTGTAGGAAGAAGAGGGCAGGTAGGGAGGGTTACATTGTCAGCGCGTGGATACTACGATAGTAGGGCGGGTAGAGCGCGAGACACGTACGCATTTGTCGACGCAGTGCAGGAAGTCGAAGTACTGGCCGTCGCAGGCGCCCACGCCCTTGGCCTTGATGCGCTCCACGCACTCCTCATACTTCTGGAAGTAAGCGGTGCACTTGGGCTCGCAGGCCTTGCGGATCGCCGGCATCACGTCAACGGGTTCCTCATCCTGTAGTTTCACATCACACAGCGTTAGACGCTGTAACAAACTGATCTGGTAGGGTGATGGTAGGGCGGAAGAGCATCCGCCCTACCGCCGCTCTACGCGCGCATCGGGCGTCAAGGACGGCGCCCTACCATGGTGATTCGCTCGAGGGTCGGGTCGTCCAAGTGCGCGTCTTCCAGGGAAAATGAACGGCTGCCCTCCACGTCGGGAGGGTAGAGCAGAGCAGGTAGGGCAGGACAGGCACAGGAACGTGAAGTAGCGCTAAATTCCCCTCTAAAGTACGATTATGCTTTTAAATAGGTCAAATTTTAATAGAACACAAGTCAACGTAATGGGTGAGCCGACCGTCAGTATGCCATATAGCAGGCTCTCGCTCTCCGCCGCAGGTTGTGCTTGTCTTTGCAGGCACTTCCCGTTACTTTTCATGACCACTGGAACTCGTAAAAACTCGTAATTACCATTTTGGTGGTGGGGGATTCCCTTTTTACGGGAGGGGGAGATTGCGGCTGCCCGCGAGCCGCTCGCTTTTTGCTTGGACAGCTGGAGAAGAGAGCGACCGTCGCCCTACCTGCCCTATCAGGCCCCACCACCCGCCCCGCCGCCATGCTGTCCCGTAGTGTGCGCGCCCTCCGCGCGGCCTCCATGCAGGCCCGTGCCGTGCACTCATCCCGCGCCGTCGGCAGCACCTTCGTGCAGGTAGGGCATTATGGTATTTTTTTTTTAGGGCCCAAGTAGTGCATTCTGACGTTTTCTATCTATCAACAGCATCGCGACACGGAGGACAACAACATCGAGACGCCGTTCGACTTTACGCCGGAGAACTACGAGCGCGTGCAGGCCATCCTGGACCGGTACCCGGAGAACTACAAGGCGTCAGCCATCATCCCGCTGCTGGACCTGGCGCAGCGCCAGCACGGCGGCTGGCTGCCGCTGGCGGCCATGAACAAGGTGGCGCGCATCGTGGGCGCCAAGCCCATCCAGGTGTACGAGGTGGCCACCTTCTACACCATGTTCAACCGGGAAAAGGTGGGTAAGTACTTCATCCAGCTGTGCGGCACCACGCCGTGCATGATCTGCGGCTCGGAGGAGATTAAGAAGACCATCGAGGACCACCTGGGCATCAAAGAGGGCGAGACCACAGCGGACGGACAGTTCACGCTGCGCGAGGTCGAGTGCCTCGGCGCCTGCGCCAATGCGCCCATGGTGCAGATCAACGACGACTTCTACGAGAACCTGACCCCGCAGACCACGCGCGAGCTGCTGGACGCCTGCAAGCGCGACGCGCCGCCGCCCATGACCAAGTGGGGCAGCCTGCCCATGAACGGCCAGCTCTCGTCCGAGGGCCCGCAGGGCAAGACGGCACTGCTCTGGGACAAGGCGCCCGGCCCGGGCTTCCGCATGCGCCCCGACAGCGAGCTGCAGCCCAAGATCGACCCCAAGACCATCAAGGACGAGATGCTCTACTGAGCCATCGAGTGAGGGTGCGGCAGGCTTCGCGCGCCCTACCAGTAGGGAGCGAGGCAGGGCATGTGATTAAACGAGACAAACAATGATGAGACAAGTAACATGACGTCCCTCAGTCTTCTCACTGGTATAAATCAAAAGCCGTATTCTATCCTTGCTCTCCTTGGTCTTCTAGTTGGCGACCGTGTCAGCGGCGGAAGAGCAGCGAACGCAGCAGCAGCAGCACGGAGGCGCTGACCCAGCCGCCGGCGTTGCCGAGTGCTAGCCCGAAGCACGACACGGCGGCGTAGTCGGCCACGCCCACGATCTCGCGCCTGGGCGCATTGGACGGTCGCCTTCTGGCCTGTGCCGGCAGCAGCAGCGACGGCGCGTCCCCCTCGGCGTCGCCCTTGGCCCTGCCCAACGGGTAGCAGTAGTAGAGCCCCGCCAGCCCCACGACGCCGAGCTCCAGCGCCACAGCCGCCGAGAAAGACGACCAGCCCGCGCCGCCGCGGATCCAGCCCAGTGTGTGCGCGCTGGCGCCCATGAAGCCTGTAGACAGCGCCAGTAGCAGCGGCGCCAGCTTGGCGAACGACTCGCCCAGCTGCGGCCGCAGCGACGGCCCGTAGTGGTCGTACAGCCTCCGCTTCTCCGGGTCCGACAGCACCTCGTACGCTGGCGGGTAGAGCAGAGCGTTAGAGGTAGGGCGAAGGTAGAGCGATGGTAAAGCGCGCACCTTGCGTGATCTGCTGGAAGCGCTCAGGCTCCGCTGTCGGGTTGCGGTCTGGGTGGTAGCGCAGTGCCATTTGCCGGTACGCGCGCACGATCGCCGACGCGCTGCATCCGCACGTCAAGAGCAAGAAAACGTCACAATAGACTACCCACCCACACTAAACGTTCTACCATCGCGATCCCCACCTGGCATCCGCGTCGACGTCGAGCACGGCGTAGTAGCTGGGCTCCTGCACCTCGTACAGCGGTCGCATCGCTGTGTATGGACAGCTGGGGTAGGCGCCGAGTAGGGCGCCGAGTAGGGCGAGTTGAGCAGGTTGACACACGAACCTGAAGTGAGGAACGCGTTGGGACATGCACCGATTAATTCCCTACAAATAGAACGTAGCCAGTTCTATAGGCGCAAAGAACGCGAACAGCATACTGGAGACGAGTCATTTTGGCGGAAGGGGACTGTATTCTCCCCACCGATAATACAGTCCCTTCCATTAATATCAATTCAGAAAGTCTCCACTCTACTCATTTAATGTGGCCCACATTACTGTACCCATCTTGTGATTTTTGACCAATCCCCGCTCGCGATCCCGTCTTTGTGTGACACTCTACGTATGTTCTCGATCCGCCCTCCCACCTCCTTTTCTCCCAAAAGAACGCGCCCTACCTCCCTACTGGCGCCCTCCCATAGTATCAGCCGCCTCCTTCCCTGCCTGCGCATGAGCTTCGCGGACTTTGCGAGTGGCGGCGCGCCGCCGGCCGCGCCCATGCGCAGCGTGAGCCTCCCGCTGTCGTCGCTGCCCACGGGCGGCGCGGGCAGCCGGCAGGCGGTGGAAAGCGCGACGCTCAAGCTGGAGCAGTTCCAGCGGCAGGTGCTGGCCATCAAGCGCGCGGCGGACGGGCGGGCGCCGTCGGCCAGCTCTGCCTCTGCGGTGGACGACGACCTGCACGACCGCATCCGGTTCGCGTGCCTGCTGCAGGAGGAGATCGCCAAGGTGCTGCAGCGCATCCCGGCGGACGCGGGCTCGTCGCTCATCAAGCGCAAGCTGTGCAAGGACTTCGAAGCCATCTCGGGGCAGCTGGAGGCCGCTGTGCTGCGCATCTCGGCGCGCGAGCAGGCCGCGCAGGCCGCGCTGTGCCAGCAGCGTGACGAGGAAGGCAAGGGCAGCGGCAAGATCGTGGTAGAGCACCAGGGGCAAGTGCTCGAGTTCTCGGAGCTGCTGGACAGCGAGATCGCGCACAACGAGGCGCTCATCGAGGAGCGCGAGCAGGACATCAACCGCATCCATCAGAGTGTTGCGCAGGTGAACGAGATCTTCCGCGATCTGGCCGCCATCGTGGCCGACCAGCAGACTGCCATCGACGACATCGAGTCGCACGTGCACGAGTCCATGCAGCAGACTCAGCACGGGCTCGACGAGGTCAAGAAGGCCTCGGAGGCCCAGAGCTCCTGCGCCGTCATGTAAGAGGGAGAACGAGTACGATAGTTTGCATACTTCACACAAGAGTCAACACACATGGATTGCACTGCACGACTTCCAGGCTACCGCTGGCGCTTGCGGGCTAGGAAGCGCGCGCGCGCGGCGGCCACGGCGTCCGCCGTCACCCTCGGCGCCTCCTCCCGCTCTTCTTTCGTATTCTCCTTTTCCTTCCTCTCTCGATGCGTGCTCACCTGCTCTTGGTCCTCGTCAGGGACCTGTCGACCACACACGGCCAGCAGCGCGCGTCTCGAGACGGCGGGGGCCGCGTGCCGCGTGAGCCACGAGGCGTCGACCGCCGAGACGTGGCGCAGGAACGCGCCGCTGGTCGCCACGAGCTCGTGGAACACGCACAGCGTCGGCGGTGACGCCACTTGCAGCGCCGACTGCGGGTGCAGCCGCGCCAGCTGCGAGCGGCCGCCGTCCTCCTCGCCGTCGTCCAAGGGCAGCGGGCGCTTGGAGCCCAGCGCGTCGTGATGAGCATGTGGTCGCAGCGTGCGGTAGACTGTCGGCAGCGTGCATCGACGCGCTGCGTTCATAAAGAAACCTGCGCAGACTACATCCGTGTCAGCGTTTGTCATTGGACGTCAGAGCAGAACCAACAGTGACGCGTGTACGTACGTGAGCTGCGGAGGCGCTCCGACAGCGACGGCTTCCGTTTGGTCTTCTTCCCCTCCTCACATAATGCTGGAGCGACTTGGTCGAGGTCGCGAGGAGAGAGCGACGCCACAATGTCGTCCAGCTGCTTGCGGATCGCCAGCGCCATGCGCAGCGCGCGAGGACGCAGCCACCGCTGCTCGCACCAGCGCTCCACCTCGTCGTCTCCGTGGAGACTGCGGCGGTGTCCATACT
This sequence comes from Phytopythium sindhum, assembly GCA_023334395.1. Classification (NCBI taxonomy): domain Eukaryota; phylum Oomycota; class Peronosporomycetes; order Pythiales; family Pythiaceae; genus Phytopythium; species Phytopythium sindhum. The sequence goes on along the minus strand of JAASGW010000861.1, from coordinate 3,773 downwards.
GGCGAGCGACGCGCTCGAACGCCGACAGGATGTTTATGTACGTCAGGTGGTCGCCGCTCTCGTCCAACAGCCCGTCCGTCCGCAGCTCCGTCAGCCGCTGCTCCCACCCGCCACTGTCACGCCCTTCCTCCTCACTATCACTCCCACCACCGCGTCCTCCGGTTCGACTCTGACGATGTCGACTCGGCTCGACGAACACGTTCTCGGTCGACAACATGGCCACGACGCTGGCCATCTCCCGGCCGCAGCGCTCGCGGGCCAGCGCCTCCACAAGCGCGCGCGACGCCTTGGGCTCGAGCGGGAACGCGGCCATGAGCTTCCCTACGGCAGTGACCTCGCCCGAGTGTCTGTCGATGGCGCCGAGCATCACCAGCTGCTCCAGCGCGTCCAGCAGCGCATCCTCGTCCGGCGGGTCCAGGTAGTCGAAGCCCAGCACGTCGCGGATGCCCAGCAGCTTGAGGTACAGCACCGTGTTGGCGAGGTTCGTGCGCTGGATCTCGGGCACGGTCTCCTGCATCATGCGGTCGTACGACTCGCGGTCATACAGCCGGAAGCACTTGCCCGGTGCGGTGCGACCAGCGCGGCCAGCTCGCTGCTGCGCCGCCACCTTGGAGACGGGCACGACCACGAGCGACTCCATGTGCCGCTCGGGGTCGTACACCTTTTGCTTGACGAAGCCGCAGTCGATGACGAACCGCACGCCGTCGATCGTGAGCGATGTCTCGGCGATGTTGGTCGCCACGATTACCTTGCGCGTGTCGTCGGGCACGGCCGCGAAGATTTCGCGCTGACGAGACGCGCTTAGCGCCCCGTACAGCGGCAGCACGCGCATCTTCATGCGGCCCTCGTGCGTTCCGTCTTGCCGCTGCTCGCGGTCCAGCCGCCACAGCTCGGCGCACGCGGCCTCGATCTCGTGCTGACCAGTCAGGAAGAGCAGCACGTGGCCCGCCGGCTCCGAGTTATGCACCTGCATGGCCGTCTCAACCGCCGCGCGCGCGTACGCGGTGGTCGTGGCCGCCATCGGCCCGTTGCGGCCCATGATCTGCCGCTGCTTGGAGTGGAAAATGCTCACGGGAAACACGCGGCCGGGGATACAAACCACCGGGCACTGCTCCCCGTCGCTGGAAGCGAAAAAGGACGCGAAGCGGTCGGCGTCCAGCGTCGCGGACGTGACGAGCACGCGCAGGTCCGGCCGCTGCCCGGAGCGCACGAGCCGGCGCAGCAGACCGAGCAGCACTTCCGTGTGGATGCTGCGCTCGTGCGCCTCGTCCAGCATTACCGCGCGGTACTTGCGCAGCAGCGGGTCCGCCAGGCACTCGCGCACCAGCACGCCGTCCGTCACGAACTTGATGCGCGTGCGCGGGCCGCTGCGTTCGTCAAAGCGCACGGCGTAGCCCACGACCCCGTGCCCGACGCGCGGGCCGCCCAGCTCCTCGGCCACACGGTGTGCCACCGAGATGGCCGCCACGCGCCGCGGCTGCGTCACCGCGATCATCCGCCCCGCGTCCTCGGCGATACCATCGCGCGTGGAGGCCTCCTCCTCGCCCTGGAATGCACGCAGCAGGTACTGCGGCAGCTGCGTGGTCTTGCCTGAGCCCGTCTCGCCCACGCACACGACCACAGCGTGCCGCTCGAGCGCCCGCAGCAGCTCGGCGCGGTGCTGCGCCGCCGGCAGCGCCGCCTGGCCTTGACCGTCTCCGTCGATCGACCGGCCGCTGCCGACGGCTCCAGACGCCCCGCGAGCCGCCGAGCGACCGCCGGAACACGACCGGTGGGACCCACGGGGCCGACGAGGAGAGCGAGACGCGGAGCGGGACGCAGGGCGGCGGGCACGAGAACGAGTGTCGCGAGTCATGGGCGTCTGCCTCAACTCGTGCCTCTTGGTGTGTTCTATTGTGGTGAAATAGCCTTTTCGTGATTATGGACCCTATTTTAGCCAATCATCATGCGAAATCAGAATGCAGTCTTTTGGATCATGATTGGACGAAGATCATGTATTGATGGGAAGGGATGCAGCGCGAGTGTGATATGAATCAGATCACATTCCCAAGGTGTCGTTATGATTGGATAAAATGAGGAAACCAGGCTTAAAGAGCGATTGATTCAGATTGGTCAGATTATACAAAAGATAGGGAAAACCTTAAATGTTGACTACCACGACCGATTCGTTACAGGCAGCGAGCTAGAGGCGCGCAGTATCAAGCTGTACAGCGCACGTTCGTGGTCATGCGGGAGGGCGCGGTCATCGGCCGGTCGGCGGAGCACGCGATCCTTCCCGGGTAGGTGACTTGTCGCGCAGCCACGCGGCCATCTAGTCCATGACCAGCGCGGACACCGTCGTCAGCGCCTCGCACTACGTCGGGTTCACTTTGTTGGCCATGATCGACGACCACGACTCGTTCGCCGGCAGCGTCGGCTCGCCCGGGCCGCTGCGCGAGCCCGGGTGCAGGAAGCGAATGTCGTTGGCGATCTTAATGAACAAGCACGCGATTGTGTCTATGGTGTTGCTGGCCTCCATCACGGTGTCGTGCCACGACTGTCGTAGGCCGTCAGCGCCTCGAACTTGTTGGGCGCCGTGCTGAACGGCAGGCCCGTCTCCTCAGCGATATAGTTGGCGATCTCGGCGTCGTAGCCTTTGGACGTGTTCAAGCCCGTGCCCACGGACGTGCCGCCGAGCGTGAGCTTGTACAGATTGAGCAGCACGGCCTCGACGCACGCGACCGAGAGCGCGATCTGCTCTCGGCTGCCCGAGAACTCCTCCCGAGCGTCAGCGCCGTGGTGTTCTGCGTGTGCGTGCGGCTGATCTTGATGGTACCCTCGAACTCCTGCACCGTGACGTCCAGCCAAGCGTGCAGCTTGTGTAGGCCCGACTGCAGCACGCGGTGGATCTCCTGCACGACGGCGATGTGCATGGCCGTGGGGAACGAGTCGTTGGACGTCGAGAGCCTCAGTCTGGAATGTACACGCAAAGCCGCCTGGGGATGGCCATGCGGCTCTCGAACGGCCACAAACCCAGCTGGCTGGGCGAGGCGCAGCGTGTGCGCGGCATGGATGGGTAAGCGACTGGAGAACATGGTCGGTGGCGGTGAGAGCGTGCCGTTGAGGATGGCACCCTGTTGAGCCTTAGCATGTTGGGTGCAGCGTGGAGAACAGCAACTGGTCCTCATCGAGTGTACGTTCACAGAGATCACCTGCTCCCACTACTCTCGATCATTTGTTCTGTCAATTGAGAGCATATTGTAACTGGTGTAGTAGCACGATCTACCGTCGGCACAGCCTCTTGATGCACGGACTTGGAGTTCATGGAATGGAGACATGGACTCTGGGCTATGGCGTTCTCCTCCTGCGCTTTGACTGAACGACTCGACAGTAGTCGCTTCCGCCGCCACACCTACCCCTATCACTTTGGGCGATATCACACTTGGGTTGTGATTGACTGCATCAATAAAAAGCATACGGAGTCCAAATGAAAAGCCTGAAATCCCACAGTTTTCACGACCAACTGTGATAGTTTTCTATCACAACTCATACAAAAGCTCAGCCGCCAATATCACACTTATGGAAGATGGTGTCTCCCGAGACGACGCCCGATGGAGACAACCGCGCGAAGCGTACGGGACCCGAATACTAAACACAGAACACGACAAAGAACATCGATCATACACGTACGCATGCTGCTTGCTTATTTACCTGGTTTCGGTTGCCGCGCCTCACTCTTCGTCTCGCCTCGACCATAACGGCCTCAGCTACGCAGACTAGTAGTACTGTACGCA
>JAASGW010000860.1:0-10870 GCA_023334395.1 Phytopythium sindhum | reverse complement strand
TCTTGAGCTTCGTTTGCCTAATATCGCACTCTAATCGCACCGACTTGCGCTACGAAGCAGTTGTTCTGGTGTTGTGACGCTTGAGTGGCTAGCTCTAGGCCGAGAGACAACTCGCCGACGTTGAAGTGGGGGATTGGGTACTCATAGCAACGCCACGCGGGCACGAAGATGGCGTTCACCGACCAAAGAAAGCCGGCGGGAGGCGAATCTGACGAGGCAAATCTTGGAAGTGAAGACAACGCAGAGAGGACATCCGGCTTCGACTGTGCCAAAGCCCAGCAAAGGCCCAAAATCAACAGACAAGAAAACTCCACGGCCGACAGCACGCACTGCAAGTCTGTGCTGTCGCCGCCTCCTTGTTTCCCTGTCGTACTCCTCTCTCTCTCTTTCTCTACATTCCCCGCTTCTTCCATCCATCCACCCTTTCCTTCCATCTTTTCACTGCTACCTCGTCAGACTTCGCTCGCCTCTAGCGTCTCTCTCACCCAAGGCACTTACCCACGCCGTCTCTAGCTGATGCGATCGCCTAGTTGGTGGGGGTGGCCGCCGCGAACACGTACGGCTTGGCGTTCCGGAAGGTCGACATATCCCGGATCGAGTTGGCGTGGAACTTGTACTCGATCAGCGTGTTCGAGTCCAGCATGAGGATCTCCTTGAGTTTCTCACTTTTCGTCACACAAGTAGCAGTCGCACAGGCGTCAGACGCAGTCACACACCACATGCCACAGGCAGGCGGACGCACCCGATGGCGAAGCGTGTGTTGTCGTCCGAGTTGTCGGCGTTCCAGACCGAGAGCATGTCTTCCTTGGAGCGAATGGCCATGGCGATGCCCACGACGTCCGTGTTCTCAAAGGCCTCGCCGATGGCGGCGAACACGAGGTCCTGCCACATCTTGCCCAGCACGTTGGCCTTCTTCTTGATCTTGAGGATCCAGCAGCCGCCCTGCGGGAAGGCCTCCCACATGGGCGCGCAGTTGGGCAGGTCGCGGAACAGGTATAGGTTCACGTCGCGGCTCAGCTGCGACGGGCGCTTCACGTGGATGTAGTGGCTGCATGGGCATTATCACCGCCGCATTAGACCGTCTGGGGGCACTACAGCGCAATGAGAGGGTCACTAGGCAGCGGTACGCACCGCCAAAAGTCCTCGACGGTGTTGAACGTCGCGATCTTCTGCAGGTTCGACTGGTACGTGCTGCAAATCCACGACGACATTTAGTTAGCAAGGCATTTCCAAGCATGGTAAATACGATAGCAAGACGTACCCGACGTCGATTTTCTTGGGCATCTTCTTGTCATACCTGCAGTCAGAGGTAAACGCCCGTCAGAACGTCAGTAACAACCCATTCAAGACCTGAACACGTGTGCACGTGCATGTGACAATCGAGACGCACCAAAGCGACCAGCCCGAGTTGAGCGGGTGCTCCTGCTCCTGCTCCTGCTCCTGCTCCTGCTCCTGCTCCTGCTCCTGCTGCTCGGCCGCCGCCACCTGTTCAGCCTTCACGGGGGTCGCTATGGTCCCCACACCGCACAAACAGTACCGTCAAGCCCGTCAGCCATCACCGTCACCTTTATCATCATCTTTTCATCCTCCAGTGCCCGCGCTGCCGTCACTCGTGCCGCCCGTGGCCGCCAGTACCGAGCGGCCGGCGCACAGACACGAAGCGACGGCAGCCGCGTATACTGGCGGCAAGAGAGAAGAGCGCACGTACGTTCCGCCATCGTCGTCGTCGTCGTCGTCGTCGCGCTTGTCGCTCCTGGTTGCAATTGGCAGCGCTTCGCGTTGGTTGGCGCTGGAGGAACCGCGCGCCGTACCGTTGCCTTCCGCTCAGGTTTATTCCTCTGGATTTCCGCCGCTCCATCCCACACACACCCTGTTCCAAACCTTCTGGCCCACATCCAGAGCACATAAATTCTTCATTTTCACCAATCAACACACACTATTCTTATCACATGTTGTTTCAAAGTATTTCATTGGTAGAAAATGTGCTAAATAGCCCTGTAAACGGGTGTCTTCAGGTACGCGACGAGCTTCCTTCCTTCCCCCGACTGGCAGGCACATCCGACACCTTGGGGCGGCAGTTCTTCCTCCTGCTCTGCGTGCTCCTGCGCCTCCTTCCAGCGCGTCTGGCTGCGCTCCGTGTGCTCCTAGCGGCGGACATGGACGTACTGTTCGCGGTGGACCAGTACGAGCGGTACGGCAGCCAGCCGCCGTTCGAGATGGCATCGCACCCGCCGCTGCCGCCACGCGGCGAGCCGTTCCAGGTGCGCGTGCCCAAGCTGTACCTGCCGTGGGACTCGCGGCTGGGCATCATCGCGCTGAGGCGACCGCACAGCCAGCTGGCGCTCTGCCGCTGCGGCTACGTGCTGGCGGGCACCTACTTCCGCGTGAACCACGCGACCGAGCTGCAGGTGCCCGTGGCGCTCAAGATCATGGACCGCAACCAGGTGCTGCTGCAGCGCGACGACGTGGAGAACGAGGTGCGCGTCATGGCGCTCCTGCAGATCGGCGGCGTCGACGCGCCGCTCAGCAACCCGCACATGATCCGCTGGGAGTACGCCAGCGACGAGTACAACCAGTACATCGCTACCGAGTACGTGGCCAACGGCAGCCTCGTGTCGTATGCGCACAGCCGCATCCGGCAGCTCATGGTGCAGCACCTCGAGGACTTCATGAAGGAGCACGGCGAGGGACCATCCAAGCTCGAGTGCGTCTCGTATGTCTACCGCGGCTGCGGCCACGAGTGGATGCGCGAGAGCTTCCGCATTTTCCTCGGCATCATGCGCGCGCTCACCTACATGCACGCGCAGAACGTGGCGCACCTGGACCTGGACATCTACAACATTGCCATCGACAAGCGCGCCACGCCGCGCATCATCGACCTCGGCAGCAGTCAGATCATGGACCACCGAGGGTTCGTGGCCGTCGGCGACGTCGGTATCAAGTGTAAGCCCACGTTCGTCGCGCCTGAAGTGCGCAAGCACTCGAGGAAGCCGCCGCCCCGCCCAGGATTCCACGGCGCTAGCGCCGACATGTGGGCCGCAGGCGTTGTGGTACGTCTCTCTGTCAATGCTGCATCTCATGGTTCATGCTTCCTCACTGACGCGCTGGTGACGTGTGCAGCTGGTGCAATGCATCGTGTGGGGCTTCCGTGGCGGGCCGGCGTACCTGACATCCAACACCAACTGGCGGCGGGAAGTGTTCACGCACATCGATGGCGGGTGCGACCCCAAGGCGTGCCACCTGTGCCTGAACTTCATCTCCATCCCGCCGCTCATCGGCGCCATCATCAAGCAGCTGCTGCATATAGAGCCGCACCGGCGGCCGTCCGCCTACGAGGTGGCCGTGGCCATGCAGGAGAACCGGCAGGTCGAGCTCTTCCCGCCGCACCCGTCCACGTTGCGGTGAAGGAGACGCCCGAGTATATGAATAGGTGGAGGGCTGAGCTTCGGTGCCGCTTCTTGAGTCACATCTTCTCGTTTCGCGGTCGTCCGCGCACCTGAACACCACGCTTCACGATTGCTTTTTCTCTTGTTTTTGTTATTATTAATGGAGGAAGACGTGGCGGCGGGCGCGTCCTTACATATTCCACGCGCGCTGCAGCCGCAACGACACGTACCAGTAGCCATCGTTATCTTGTCAGCCCGCCGATCAATCCGGCAGCGTCCTTTTCCTCGCGCTCACTCACCCTTCGTCGTTCTCCTCATCACTCTCATCCCTCAATCCCTCGCTTCTCACCGCCCTACGTGCGCTTCTGTTCGTCCTGCTGCACACATTGACGATGCACACGCGGGTTAGTGACTGCCATCTCAACCTTTCAGTACGTCACATTTGACTACGCACCTCGCCCGCAGAAGCCTCGCCGAGAGTGAACAGCAGCTGCTCGACGTCGTCCACGTTGTTCACGTACAAGTGCGCGTTACTGGGCTTCTTGCCTACCGTGCAGGTGAAGACATGGTGTAAGGCGCCCTCGTCCAGGCCGTCAAAGTCGCCGCCGAACTGGTTCGCGAGCAGCGTCGCGCCCACGGTCGGCTCGGCCAGCGCGCGTCCGTGCACGCTCTCCTCCGTGCGCTCGGCGTAGTAGTCGAAAATGGCCTTGAACATGCTCTCGTCCGTCGTGTCGTCGCCAATGCAGAACAAAAAGTCAGGGTGCCGCCCATGATGAGTGGCCGCGTCGTGCGCCAAAATCTGCCGCGCCACCACGCCCTTGTTCAGTCCCTCGGGTGCGATCTCGAGCAGGCCCTTCTTGCGCACAATGTTGACAGGGAAGTCGCGCACGACCTCCTCCAGGTCTTGGTGCAGCGAGTTGGCCTGCACAAGGCCCCACTCCGGGTCCGTCGACCGAAAGTTCCACGCGATGCCCTGTTCCGTGTACCGCAGCACGCTGCCGTTCGTGCGCGTGCAGTACATGTTGAGGATCGGGTCCACGACCTCACGGATCGGCCGCCAGTCGAACGAAAACGCGTGGCGGTGCCAGCGCCGCTCATCCTTCCGGTCGTTGCTGTCGCCTTCTGCGCGTGCTGCCGCCTCCTCGACCGTGTCAGCGTGGATCGAATCGGCCCACGAATACAGAGCGCCGTTGTCGCTAACCAAACCGAGGCCTTCGATGTGTCCGATGGCGGCCGTCAGGTTCAGCCGACTCACACCACTCACGACATACACCGTGTTCCGCGGATCGCTCGTGATCATCGACAGCGCGTCCAGCATGCGCTTCGACGGCAGCTTGCCCGTGACGGCCGTGAAGTCCTTTTTGACGTACATGGATATGTTTTCCCGTGCGATGATGGTTCCACCATAATCTAGTAAGAAAACGCGGCGCCTGGACGACTGGTACGCTTCCATGACCTTCGAGATGTTCAGCTGCTTGAAGTCCGAACGCTGGCCGATGCGCAGCACGTGCGAGCGCCCGATCTCCATGTCCATGTACTCCATATCCGTGTACTCTTCATCTTCCTCGTTGTTCTCCGTCGCCTCCTCCAGCACAGATAGAACTTGTTTGGTCCAGTTCGCCGCCGGCTGGTTGGTAATGTACGGCAAGTCACGTGCTCGCCGACCCTTGCGCTCCTCCTCGCTCATGGTCAACGCGTGATCCAGCGCGTTGACGACCTCGGTAATGTTCCACGGGTTGATCCGCAGCGCGCCGTTCAGTACGCAGCAGCAGGCCGAGAACTCGCTCAAGACCACCACGCCAGGGCGAGCGGGGTTGTGCACTGACTTGGTGTACACAAACTCGAGAGGCTTCAAGTTCAGTCCCTCTCGAATCGACGTCACCATGAGGATATCACACGCCATCCAGAGCGCTAGCCGGTCCTTGAACGAAATCGGCGCCGAAATCTCCTCGTAGTCGACCACGTCCGGCCCATGCTGCGAGGTAATACGGTGCACGAGCTTCCGGATCTCCTCGCTGCTGTACTTTTGGTCACCCTGACGCGCCTCCGTTAGGTGACTGCGCTGCACCATCACTGCCTTGTCCTTCCACGCCGGGCAATTGTTGAAAAACTGCTCAAATGCTAGCAGCTTGAGTGGGATGCCACTCAAGCGCTGGCAAACGTCGATACCCCCAATCAGCACCTTGCCTGGGTGCTTCTCGCGCAGCTTGCGAGCCGCTTCCTGTACCTCCGGCTTGGCGATCAAGGAGCGAATGTACTCCGTCTCGATACCCACGTGGCTAATCGTGATGACGACGTTCCGCCCGCGGTAATCGACGCCCAAGTTGCCGCCGCGACGCGACTGGTACGCCAAACCGAGGAATCGCTTGCATGCGTTCAGGAAGTGGCGCGCGTGATCGAACGAGTGGAAGCCGACAACATCGACCGCCAGCACTCCTTCGAGCAGCTGGGTGCCATGCGACATCTCGCGGAAGATTTCCGACGTCGGGAACGGCACGTGCAGGAAAAACACCATCTTGGGACGCCGCACCTGCTTCGCCTCAGAGATACTAGCCAAGTACGATGGGAACAACAGCAAGTGGTAGTCGTGCACCCATACTGTGTCCTTCGAAGAGCAGAGTTCACCCACGCGCGCCGCCAATAGTTGGTTCACCGTCTGATAGGCCTCCCACCACTCGCCATTGTTGCGCTCCTCTTTCCACTCAATCATGTCCGAGCGGTCCCAGATCGCGTAGTAGATGTCCAAGATGTCGACGTTGTGGAACATCGGCCAGAGCTTGTTCTTGCAGTAGCCCAAGTGGTGGTTGTTCGCCATTTTGCGGTCGATGAACACAGGGATGCAGTTCATTGCCGCCAGCACCCTGGTGATTTCCGCCTTGTCTTCTTCCGACAGCTCCTCCTGGTCGTGGCGCGCGTGATGCGTCACGCATCCGACCCAGGTCGTCTTCATCGACTCGGCAATACTGCCTTCGCTCCTTGAAATCAAACTGTCGCGGTTCCATTCCGCCGACCAGGACCCGTCGGCGTCGGACTTGGTCAGAATCACCGGGAGGTGATAGCACACCAAGAAAAGCGTCGCTTCGGGATCCGGGTGATAGTTCGACGGCAGGTAGCGCTTGTAGCGCGACTGGAGCTTCGCGTTCTGCTTAAAGTGCTGCGATGCCGACCGGCTCATGCGCGTCGGCGTGTGCTCCAGCTCGGCGTCCGTATCAATGCTGCTGCCCTCGCAACGCGACGACGACCGACTACTGTCCTCCTTCTGCTCTCCCTCGTCGACCTCCGAAGTGTCGCTGCGCGCTCCCGCTCCTTCGACATCCATGTCCTCGCGCCGACGCTCAAACACCACCGATCGCTCAATCAGCTCGCCCGTCGGGAAGAGCCTTGCCTCCGCATCATAGTCGCCGTAATCCTCGATGACTGTCATTTCCCTCCCTTCGGGCACCAGCACGCGCTCGCAGTCGATCGGCTCCCAGCTGCTAAACACGCCGCCTGAAAACAGCGCGTACATGTACTGGTGCGGCACGCCGCGCGGCAAGATCATAGGCTTGACGGTGGACCAGTACGGGTAGTCCTCGGGCGTGGTGACCAGCGTCATGGACTCGTTCGGGTTGAAGTGGCCCATGACGAAGGACGAGCCCGAGCAGTGCACCGACTCGCCCAGCCGACTGCCCGCCTTCACCTTGAGGTGCACGCGCGTGTACGTGCCCGTGTTCACGTCGCCATCCTGGGACGACGAGGTGGAGCGCCAGCTCGACAGGTGCTGCAGGTTCCCGCCCGTGCCGCTGCTGCTGGTGCGCTCGAGCGTCGGCGTGCGTGGCGGCTGGAAGGTCGGCGACGGATCCTCCGCGCTCACAGCGCGCGCCGAGCGGTCCGTGTCGTCATCCGGCCGGCCGCGCTTCTCCGGCCGGAAGGCGGACGGTAGCGGCGGGCGCTTGCCGTCGCTCGCCGTGCCCGTTGAGTGCGTCGCGCTGTCCAGCGAGAACGCCTGCCGCGGGAGTCCGCTCGCCATTTGCCGCCTGGAAGTTCTACGTATCGGGGAATGCGCATGGGCGTCAGTCCTCGCCACCTAAGAAGAAAGGAAGCGTGCCTTCTTTCCTCTCACCCGCTCCCTTTCGGGCAAGAAGCGGCCGCCGGTCAACTAGGAGGAAAGCACGCACCGCTGGTCAAGATTTAAGGCGCCGCGGGAGCGAAGGACACTTCCGAGCCGGCCCCTCGAGCCTTCCTCCCCTCTTGTCTCCTGACTTGTCGCTGGCTGCCGCGCCGATCGATCGCCCGAGACCGCGATGTCCCCGGACTGATTCCCTGCCGCCGCCTTTCCTTTGTCTTGGTTTCTGTATGCCGCCGGGCGCTCACCCCCTCCCTGCCTCCCCCTTCCTCGAAAAGAGAAGCAACCGAAAGTCGCGGGTCGAACGACGAGCAACCCGTGGGCCGGAGAAATAATTGAATATGTTTATAATTATATACGTAGTAAATAAATTACTGTCGAAATCATGTTGGTTTTCACGTAGCGTGGACCACACGGTGAACTCCTTCAAGCAAGTCAAGCAGGTTATCACCGAGAAAGGCAGTGGGGGGGGGGGGGGGGGGCGGCCCTTCTATCGGACAAGAAGGGGCGGATCGCTGCTGTTAGTACTGCACACCGACGCGATGGCGATGGCCGGCAACAGCACGAGCCTGAGCGGGTGTGAAATGGCGGCTGCGGACGTCCTGGCGCCCGTGGCGGTGACCCTCGTCGTCGCGGGCTTCATCGCTTGGAAGACGACCCGAGCGCTCGTTGGCGAGATTATGCGTTTTCTGATCGAAACTGCGCGTGTGATCGCGCTTTCCGAGGGTTTCTCGCCGTCAAGACGCGCAATGGATGGACCCGGCGCGGTGGACGAGAAGACAGTGACTGCAGCAGCGACTTGTGATATGGAGAGGCAGGCTACTGATGCAGGGGCCAGCGGCGGCGCCTCCAATGCCGATATGGCAGTCGTTGCCAACGAGATCTTGAAGCAGGAGCTGAGCACTGAGCGCTTCATCATCAAGTACCTCAACGCGGAGATCGTGCACCTGCGTCGCCACATCCGAGCGCTCGAGTGCCAGGCAGACCGCCTGGTGCACCAGATCTCGGAGCTCGAGCTCGAGCTCGCCGCCTACCAGCCTACTGCAGTTGACGTAGTCACCCAGATGCCCCATGCCGCCGACGTGCAGCAGCTTGAAGGCGTCGATTTGTGGTTCGCGCTCGAGGCAGAGGTCTCCAAGGCCGCGACCGCTGCGAACCGGTAGACCAACACAATTGTCATGAACAACAGAACACGCTAGGACGAAGGCAAAGAGCCACAAGAGTAACCCCGATCGGTCACTCGAGATGTTGTGCCCGTGCAGACTACAGTACTCGTGACAGCTCATCATCAGTGCACCAGTAAGATCATCAAGGCTGCATTCAAGCAGAAAACGAGTGCGCAGACGATCGTCAAGTGCTCTGTATTGCATCCTCCAATGCGTCGCCGATTGCTTCAGAGGTATACCTCAATATGAGATTGTGAGATACGTCACCACGTCCCGGTCGTACCATGTTCGGTTGCATCGCCACGTCAATCGGATCCCCTTCCACTTCAACCGATAACCGTTTCCTAAAATATCAAAATTCGCATACCCAACACAAGCTAATTTTGGGGTATTCTTTTCAGGCCGTGTGGTCCACGCCACTGTTCGCACCACTCATTTGGTTGGTTGGCTGGCTCGTAACAGTTCCTGCGCGCGGCTTGAAAGGGTTTTGACCACTTCAGTTCAAGGCGCCAAGGGAAGCGGACGACTCTGTGCCCGATTCACTCGACTGCAGCACCCGACGACAGCCTTACGTGTACCCGATAGCATCACCATGACGGCGGACGAGGCGCTGGCGCTCAAGGCGGAGAAGAAGGCGGCCAAGCTGGCCAAGAAGCTCGCGAAGGAGCAGGCTGAGGCCGCGGGCGAGGCGGCGCCCAAGAAGGAGAAGAAGGAGAAGAAGGAGAAGAAGGAGAAGAAGGAGAAGAAGGAGAAGAAGGAAAAGAAGGAGAAAAAGTCCAAGAAGCGCAGCCGCGATGAGGACGACAACGACAGCGCGCAGGCCGAGGAGACCACGTCGGTCGACAGCGACTCGGACGCGTCGGTGCCTGTGAAGAAGGCCAAGACGGAGCTCGCGCCGGAGCATGTGACGCGCGTGGGCGGCGAGGAGAACCCGCCGCTCGAGAACTTCCGCATCTGCGAGGAGACGCGCGCGAACCTCAAGAAGCGCGGCATCTACACGCTCTTCCCCATCCAGGCCATGACATTCGACAAGATCGTGGACGGCAAGGACCTGATGGGCCGCGCGCGCACGGGCATGGGCAAGACGCTCGCCTTCGCGCTGCCCGTTATCGAGCTACTGCTGAAGAACTCCCAGGCGCAGACCCGCGGCCGTGCGCCGCGCGTTGTCTGCATGGCGCCGACGCGTGAGCTGGCCAAGCAGGTCGCCACCGAGTTCGAGACGACGGCGCCGTCGCTCAGCACCGTGTGCATCTACGGCGGTGCCTCGTACCAGTCGCAGAACGACGCCTTCCGCCGTGGCGTGGACATCCTGGTCGGCACGACTGGTCGTGTGATTGACCACATCGACCGTGGCAACCTTCGCCTGCACAACTGCGAGTTCCTGATCCTGGATGAGGCCGACACGATGCTCGAGATGGGCTTCCGCGAGGACGTGCAGAAGGTGTTCGCGGCCATGGAGGATGTGCAAAAGAACAGCAAGAAGACCCGCCAGACGCTGCTCTTCTCGGCGACGATTCCCAGTTGGGTCAAGGAGGTGGCTGACAAGTACATGAAGAAGGACCGCGAGTACGTGAACCTTGTCAAGGACTCGGACGACCAGGCCTCGACGGACGTCCAGCACATTGCGATCCCGTGCCACTGGCAGGGTCGCCCGACGCTGCTGGCGAACCTCCTGGGCGTGTACGCCAAGAAGGACACGCGCACCATCATCTTTGCCGAGACGAAGAAGGACTGTAACGAGCTGGCCGTGCATCCGGAGATCAAACAGGACTGCCAGGTGCTGCACGGTGACATTGCACAGGACCAGCGTGAGACCACCATGAAGGCTTTCCGCGAGGGTCGTCTGCGTCTGCTGATCGCCACGGACGTTGCCGCTCGTGGTCTCGATATGAACGTCGACCTCGTCATCAACTCGGAGCCGCCGCGCAAGGCCTCGGGCAACGCTGACGTGGACACGTACGTACACCGCTCTGGCCGTACGGGCCGTGCCGGCAAGAAGGGCGTCTGTATCACGCTATACACGACCCGCCAGCGCGACATGCTCTCGCTGATCGAGCGCCGCATTGGCAACAAGTTCATCATGAAGGGGCCTCCTGACGTAAGTTGCCCTCTGCGTTTCACCGCATTGCATTCACTATGCTGATTCTAACCCCCCCCCCCCCCCCCCCCCCCCCCCCCCCCCCCCCCCCCCCCCCCCCCCCCCCCCCCCCCCC
>JAASGW010000859.1:0-10885 GCA_023334395.1 Phytopythium sindhum | reverse complement strand
GGGGGGGGGGGGGGGGGGGGGGGGGGGGGGGGGGGGTCGTGCACAGCTTTGCTGCGATCGACGTGGTTTGGCAATAGGATGGGAGGCATGATACAAGTATTAATTATAATTTTCCTTTCCTGATTTTGGGCATGCTGGAGGTCTAGCGTGAATCGAGATATAACACTTAATACAACTTATGCATTTAAAGAGGATACACGCTAAAAAAATGATATGATGGACCGGCCCAATCTTTGAAGTTTGGAGTCCCGACGCGGCCACTTACGTCGAACATCGACTTGTGGGAGTCAGCAGGTTCCCTGAAATCCACAGGCAAGTTCCCTGGCCGGAAGCGTTGTCGAATAGAGCGCGGAGGCAGCCAAATGAACAGTTTCATGTACTCCGCCCAACGCCATTAACATCTACAGGGGACATGCGTGCCCAACATGCTCACACCGCTATTGTAGCCGTCGTTGAGTTGGTCGCATGCATGTTGTTAAGTTTTAGTCGCTGCGCAGCGTTGGCTGCACTGCAGTGACGCGCTTGGCTGTTCGCTCAGCTGTTCGGGGGGGGAGGACATCGCTCCATCAGCCACGAGAAACTAGGTGCTAAACGACAGTGCGAGGGTGTTGGACTCTCCGCCGCGCGATTCTGTACTGTGTTCTTTCGCATGGATGAGGTTTGGGTCGTCAGTGTGTGGCTGGCACAGCGCCTTCGCTCGATGACGCGACTAAACAAATGAGAAGCAGCCATTCTATGGTGTGACACAAAGTTGAGTGGCGATCCGTTTGGAGATGAGCACAGCGAGTCATCACGATCTGTTATAGATTACTCCCCCAGTTAACGGTGGTCGCCACTTCAGTTCTGGCACAGTGTACAGTATTATGCGCTGCACTCCACGATGGAGTCCTCCCCATCCCTCAGGACTTTGGCAGCGAAAACTTGAGACTTATAGTAGACGAGTTCTATCTCGATGCATATAATAATATATGAGTGTGTGTCTGAATGTACTGCCGCGAATGTATTTGCTACTCGGGCGACTATTCTTCGGCGTCGTCGAGCTGCACAGTCTCACCAAGAGCCTCCTGCTCCTTGAGTCGACTCGCAACCTGCGCGAGCGGTTCGGTCGGTGAGAAGTCGCCCATATTTTCAACACACTGCACGAACCAGTGGAAGAACTCCTTCGCAGCCGCGGGCTCGAGCTTGTGCATGAGCGAGTAGTTGAAACCCGTTGTGGCCGTCACGAATAGCGACGCCGCCGCCGCAAGCGACGGGAGCGATTTGTAAACGTGGAGACTGTCGACGCTCACACATGCGCCAGCCGCGTCCACGGTGCACTCTTGGAGTGTCCAGGTGGTCGGGTCGGTGCATGTTAGCGCTGTATCACACACAATACTGTTGGCAACGCGGAGCGAGGACGCGCCATGCTCCGCGTTGAGCGTCTCGTTGACGAACATGGACTGCAGTTTCATCTCGTGGTCTTCGAGCACGCACTGCCACTCGTGGTCGGCCGTGCGCGCTAACGCCCAGAAGGACGTAGACCGAGGAGTCACGCCCTGACTGCTTGTGAACACGAGGCTGCCCCGGGCAGAGTAGAGCCCCACCGCGCCATCGTGGCTGGTCTGGGACCGCATGTCAGCGTCCACCTCCATCTTGAAGTGCAGCTCGCTCTCACATGCGGTCAGGCAGTCATTGTACTTGATCATGCCCACTGCTAGCGCCGCCGCCGCCACCAGTGCTCCCTGCAAACTCACGCCGTGCTCTTGGCAGCGCTCCAAAACGCGCTGCATATTCTCTGGCGAGCCAGTCAAGAACAACGCAAAGCTGGGATTCCGAGGCACAGGCGGCGAGCCGTTGTAGTCTTGCTGGGTCTCGCTTTGCACGGGCAGCACGGGTGTGAAGCCCGAGTTCTCAAAGTTGGCCAGCGGCTGCAGCACAAACCTGGACACCACCTCGTTCAGCACTCCGAGCCACGGGTTCACGTAGTTCATCGACTCGTAGAGCGATCCGTGGAGCGGCAATGCGTGCGGCTTGTGTGAATGTGGCGCGTGGGTTGTTGCAGCCTCCTTGAGTTGCTTCAGAAGCGTCTCGAGTACGAGGATCCCCGACACCGCGTCCGACATGTAGTGGTCCGAGAAGAGCACGATCTGAGCCAGTTGAGGCGTGTCGCTGTTCATGAGCACGCAGAACGAGTACGGGAAGTCCTTCTCCCGGTCAATGGTCTTCTCGCACTCGCTCTCAACGAACGCCGTCCAGTCAAACGAGTCCGAGCCGTGGCTGTCACGGCTGTCTCCGGTGTCGGCATGGCCATCTCCGCCCATACTTGACCGGCGCTTGTTGCGAGCACAGTCGCGGACCGAGTAAACGGCCTCCAGCTCCGACGCGTCGATCAGCGGCGGGCATATCATGGCCTTCTGCGGGGAGATGCCGGGCAGCAGTACTGCACGCATCTTCGGGTGCAGGTTGAACGTGTTTATGACCGCCAGAGGCAGGTGCTCCAAGAGCGCAGGGATGTCGCCGCGCACTGTCAGGATGTGCGCCAGCCGCGCGCTCGTGCTGCGGTCCATGGCGTAGAATCGCTCATACCCGTGCAGAGGAAAGGTCTTGGCGTGCATGACAGATCGATCGATGACTTCGCCGGGTTGGTGCGTTCTGTGCGGCGCCTTGGCTGGAGAAGATGGAGAGTGAAACCCGACCGCACAGCCTGCAGTCACGGCTCCTGCATGTATTTATAGCGACATCTGTGACGCTCGAAACCCCTACATGACACTAGAAGCGCTGCTTGTCGAAAATAGTTCCTGGAGGATCGCGGTGGAGACTTAAAATGGCTACAGTTGCACAATCTACTTACTTTAGTTATTGTTGACGGTGTTCGGTGCGCTAATACAGTGTCGCTGCCCACAACTGCACTGGTTATGCCGCGTATAGTAATCATTGTACTGCTTCAAGTTAATGATGATGACTTTGGACAGGTTGAGTGGTGTGGAATGATGATCAATGGCCTCTTTGAAGCTGTCTGGCAATGCACAAGCTCTGGATTTGCGCCCCCAATGAACGGCACAACGGTCGACCACTCCCTCTATGGCCCCATGTCCCTCTCCCTCTTCTTGTCGCTGCAGTAGTGGTCAGATTCCTCTCACTCTTCAATTTGCTCGCGGACGCCAATCCCAACCCACTCGACAACAGTTCACGACAAGTACCATGATCAGAATCGCCATCGTCTACTACTCGCTGCACCGCCACATCTTCACGCTGGCGGAAACCATCAAGGCCGCGGTGGACGCTGTGCCCGGTGCACAGGCACAGCTCTTCCAAGTGGCGGAGATGCTGCCCGACGTCGTACTGAACAAGATGCACGCGTCGCCCAAGCTCGACCACCCGGTTGCAACTCCCCAGACGCTGAGCGACGCTGACGGAATTCTGTTCGGCATCCCCACGCGTTTCGGCTCGATGCCGTCCCAACTCAAGGTGCTCATGGACGCGTGCGGTCAGCTCTGGCTGAAGAAAAGTCTGATCAGCAAGCCCTGCGGCGTGTTCGCCAGCACAAGCTCTCTCGGCGGCGGGATGGAGACCACTGCGCTGTCCATGATGCCCTTCTTCGCCCATCACGGCATGGTGTTCGTGCCACTGGGGTTCCGCTCCCCGCTGCTTGAAGATTTGACCGAAGTGCACGGCGGCAGCCTCTGGGGCGCCGGCACCATCGCTGGCCACGACGACCGCGTGCCATCGGAGCTTGAGCTCGAGATCGCTCGCGTCCAGGGCAAGAGCTTCGCCGAGTTCGCCCTCCGAGTCGCTGGCAAGTCCGAGTCCGATGCAGAGGAGCCTTAAGAGGCGGTCGCTCGTGTTGAAGCATGACAGCACTACAGCCATTATCCGTAGACAGTTTGTACTCGGTTATTGGCATATTGATACTATTTTCATTTTATTTTGGAGTGCTGTTGAAAAAATTGACCCTTACTTGTCAGTATATTTAAAGTCCTTATACCGCTTATTATATAATTACCTCTCATAATCGTCAAATGTCAATTTTTATGATACTCTTACCCTTGATGTGGTAAGTTACAACAATCGGCAGGATCACCATCCCACTCCCCCCTTTTACACCAATCGCAACGCTATACTAAACACTATCAACCTATTTTCTACCAATAAAATCGTATAATTATGCTTTCTCGCTCTTTTTTCGTTGCGCCGTCATCAATCGCGACGCGCTGCGGCCGCAATCGCCCAATAAGGAGCTCCTCAAGTCCTCGACGGCAATCGGCGATCCTCCCCGCCGCCCCCTGCACGTGGAGCGAGGCGCAGGTGCCTCTTCCCACCGCTGGTCGACTTCTAAACCCGCTTGTCTCTCTCTCCCCTCCTCCCCTGTCCTGTAGGCGCTGACACGATGGCGAGGAGTGGGCACCTGGCGGCGGCGTCACTCGTCGCGAGCGCCGCGATCCTGTGGGCGGCATCGCGTCTCGGGCTGCTAGACGGGGCACCGGCCTTGCGCGTCGCCTTCTTCGCGCTGCTGCCGACGGTGCTGGCGGTCAACGTGGTGGCCGAGCGCGCTGGCTTCGTTGTGTTCGAGTCGGCGTGGGAGCTGGCCGTGCGGCTGATCGACCCCAGTGCACTCGCCAAGCGCGATGACGCGGACGCGGCGGTGCGGGAGGCGCGTACGGAGCTCTTCAAGGCCTTCAGCGAGCGTCTGCCACCGACGTACAGCGCGTCTAGTCTGCGGCGCACGGGGGCGATCGAGCCGCGACGCACCTCGACGATGACGTCGGAGGTCATGTCGTCCTCGACGACCAGCAAGTCGCTGTACGAACAAGTGCGCGAGAACCTGGTCGACCATGTCTTCCGCAGCATCGTGAACGGCGGCTCGGCTGCGACAGACGCGCCGCTCTACTTCATGGACCCGACAACGGGTAGCTTCCTCAAGGTGACCCGCCAGCGCAAGCTCGTGTTCACGCACACGCCGGACGCGTCGTGCCTGTTCCACATCGTCAAGGGCAAGACGCACCACTGGGGCTTCCACTCGGCCCTTCACCAGCGGTACATCGGCCAGAACTTTGTGGGCCGCATCGTGCTCACCAGCAAGAAGCTCAACGCCTGGGAGGCCTTCCGCGTGCTCCAGCGGCGCGACGACGAAGGCGGAAGCGGGAGTGACGAGGCCAACGATGGTACCAATGGTGAGGCTAACCAGCAGAAGTCCGGAACCAAGTGTTCGCCGCGGATCTACCTCATCTTGTGCTCGGCACGCTTTGGAAAGGGCATGTGGCTGGCCAAGAACCGCCGCGTGGCGAGCCAAGGAGGGCCAGGCTCAAGTCATCAGGGCCCACACAACAGCCACCGCTCCTCTTTAACCGAGACTGGGTCACAACCTCTGAGTATGAGCAGCAGCAACTCCCACAGCCTAAGTAGCAGTCACGGACCTGTCGGACCAGATCGACACAACGCCGTGTACCTGTCCAAGAACTTCGCCAACGCGCTATCGCTTGTGTACTCTTCGGACCTGTCGGCATTTGACCACTTGACGTGGGCTGAAGCATCCGAAGCAGAGGGTGTGTCATCCTCGTCCTCGTTGCCGGCGCCGGCGTCACTCATGACCAAGTCGGTGTCGCTCCCGGGCTGGCGGCTTCGGCAACAGCTTCTGCGATCGTCCAGCCACATTCCAATCGCGCAGGGCACGGCGTTCCAGCCACCAGTGCTGGTCAAGCGCGAGCGTGCTGTTGTCCACCTACCGTGGATCCTGGATGAGCGCAGCTCGAACTTCTTTGAACTGGACGAGACCAACTTGACGGAAGTGTTGTCGACTGTTGTCGACAACTGCGACCTGGCTGATCTGTTAGACGCGGTGCTGCCTGCTGCCAGTCGCGAGAAGTGTCGCGCCCAAGCAGCAGCCGCAACGCAAGACAAGTCATGGACACCGTCGACATCCTCCTCGTCATCGGCATCAACTCAAGCGGCAGGGACAACGACTCCGGTTGTGGCTGCAAGTGATGCAAAGAGAGACACACAAGAGCGCGTTGACGTCCCGCCGTCGTCCTCAGCTACAGCGTCTGTGCAGACGTCATCGTCACCATCTGCGTCACCAAGTAAGCCGGCCCTCCCGCTGAGTGAATGGCACGTGCATCCGTATTTTGGCTTCGTGCGGAAGCTAACCTATCGACCGCCGTCACCGTCTGACGAAGGCGTGGACACTGCCTTGAACATGATCTCTCGGGGTCGCGCCGGCGCGACTTCCGTGCGGTCGATCTCGATCGACCAGTTCAACTCGATGACTATTGACAACGAGGAGGCGCCGCGGAAGCTGACGTTCCGCACCAAGCTGTACACGCTCAGCATCCCGTACAGCAACTGCTTCTCGATCGAGACGCTCGTGGAGTTCGAAGCCTCGAGTCAGGAGACTCAGATCATCCCAGCAGGCGGCGACGCCACGCAGAACGCGTCCCAAACCGGCAGCAGCGCGCCGGCCATCAAGCTTCGCTCGCGCATGGGTGTCTTCTTCTCTCGGGAGACCATGTTCGCCCCTCAGATCCGCCGTGGCGCACTCGAGGGTGTCACAAGCACTTGCCAAGCGCTTGTGGAGTTGCTGAAGGAAATGAGTATCGAGCGCAAGGCGCGGTCTGTTGCGGACTCGAGCTCGTCTGTAGCAGCGACTTCTTCATCCCGCAATGCAGCAATAAGCACGGACAGCACGTTCATCTCACGTATCTTCGCGATGGAGATCGTCAAGTCGCTCGTATCGAGCATCTGCGACGCCAAGTCGCTGCCCGAGGCACTGTCCACAGTGCCCATCCAACTCCCGTGGAAGGTGTTCACCTCGCCTCCTTCCAGCGGTGGGTTTAAGTTTGAGCGAAGCAAGACGTCAAAGGGCCCGCCGTTCGTCGCGGCGCCTTCGTCTTCGTCGACGCCGCAGATGCCAGCAGCGACGGTCGTTCCGTTCTTTGAGAGCGCTCCGGAGCAGTTCTCGCGCGTTCTGGAGGAGAACCTGGGGGCCGCCGTCACTCCGCGGTTGTTCTTCGACGCATTGCTGTCGGACGAGTGCGCGTTTTTCCGCTCATCGCGCGGGCAGCGGCAGAGCGGCAACATGGACGTGGACGTCGGTGCGTGGGGCGTGCTGCCCAAGCAGACGTCGGGTGCCTCGAGCACGTCGTCCTCCTCGACGATGAGCCTCGGCTCGAGCCGCCACGTTCGGAACCCCGCGTCGGCAAGTGACGCGTTCGTGCGCAAACAGGTGTTCAGCATGCCTCTGTCGGGAGTCCCGGGTGTCGAGGTCGCCCAGTTGGAGGACTACCAGTACCACGCGTTTGTGGACCGCCACGGGCCCGAGAGCCGCCTCGAGTTCGGCATGAAACTGTACGCGTCCAACCTCCCGGACGGCGAGAACTCGTCGGTGCGTTTCCCACTACGACCTGAGCCATTCCTCTTTTGTGCGTTCACTAACTCGACTACTCTGCTGGTGCGTTGCTATGGCGGTGCTTTGTGTGTGCAGACGGAAGTGCTAGTGGTGTTGGAGAAGGACGACAACCCTCCTGGCTACGTGCTGCGCGTGTACTTTGCCATACCGACGTGGGACCCGGCGGCGAAGCGCGCGGCCGTCGCCAACCCGCACATGATCGCCGGCGTGCTGCGCGGGCTCAAGGCCATCTGGAAGCACGTGGCGCACACCATGACGCACGCAGCTGCCCACGCGCGGGGCGAAAGTGGCGGCAACGACGAGACGGAGTCAGGAGAGGCTCAAGGCGTCCTGGACGCGCTGGAAATTGGGCGCCTCAAGCACAAACTGTGGGCCGATGGTGAGCTACCGACGCACGACGAGCTCGCGTCGCAGCTCGTCGAGGCCATCGCCTCCGCCTACAGCTGAGCGCTCGCTGTAGATAGACGCATAGGTGGCATGAAGACGTTGATGCGCACGCAGCGACCAGAGATCGGGAAATGTATATTGATTATTGATTGGGAGCGCTAAGAAAGGCTCAATCAATCATTGAGGTATTTCAATTGATTAGGACAATCATTACAATTATTGCTGCAATTAGGCAGTGATACGTATAAAGTGAGCGCGGGATTTCGACTTTCAACGTCTTGCTCAGATGATAGAGCAGTGGCTCAAAAAAACAGAGGTCTGGAGTTCGATCCCTGATTCGACTCAGCTGCACATGGATGGGTTATGTGTGGTTCAGCTTGGAGGGTGGCTACGAACCGCGGCAAAGTTCCTAGACGAGGATTGTTGCGTTGATCAGTTTTCATACCCGATGCCTGCTTGGTGTGGTTTACTCCATTGAGTCTATGTGTCATGTGTCCAATCGATGGTAAACGTACCTGAAAACTTTAACGTTTGCGCAGATCTGATCGATGTGGTGCAAAATGGAAAGTAATTTTAGCCGGGCCTTACAAACTACTGCCTACCACCACTGCCCTACGCTTACGTGTTCTAGAACACACCACACTTCAACTCGTTCTAGGTCATTCGACTGGACCATCACTCTCGAGCAAGTTGCTTTTGGTGTGTCCCACACCGTGATATGGGATGTACCGTGGACTTCAGAGCTGTCCGTCAGCGGGGAGTACCGGTACGGCCGAGTCCTTACAAAAACTTACACTGACTAGCTGCACGGAAGGTGTCGATTGGACTGGTCAATCAGCAAAGAGTCTTCTGCTGCGTTACTAAAACTAAGTTATTTTCGCTACTCTCACATTATCACGACTAGAAAAACGAGTGCGCCTAGTCTGAATCCGAATCAGAGAGCACATCGCCATCACCCGCGTGGTCACTCTCGCTCCCACTGTCACTGTCGCACTCACACTCACTCTCTGGGTCCGACCCATCCT
This sequence comes from Phytopythium sindhum, assembly GCA_023334395.1. Lineage (NCBI taxonomy): Eukaryota > Oomycota > Peronosporomycetes > Pythiales > Pythiaceae > Phytopythium > Phytopythium sindhum. The sequence continues at coordinate 2,092 of JAASGW010000859.1, read as the reverse complement.
TGAGCGACCTGATTGCGTCGGAGACGTCCGCGACTTGAACTAGAAACCAGTTCAATTTCAATAACAGCAGCGCTTCCACCGTCTCCGCCTTCATCCGGCGGCGGAGATTGCCGGTGAGGGCCTTGACATGCAAAAGAGCCGCTCAACAGATGCCGATGTCGCTGAAATAAACGCTACCTCAACGTACGCCGACTCGCCCTCCGCACACCGCTGTTTCTGATACAAGTGTTTGGTTGAGTGGAAATTGGAATGAATTGACCAACAAATGCAAACGATGCCCAACCACCTACAGCCTACACCTCGCGGGTCCCAATACACAAACTACAGCAACCAACCATCTCTTGAGACTTTGCCTACTATTCGTTCATCATGTTCATGCCAGGAATACTTCTAGAACGATCGGCATCTTGAATGTTCGCGAACACCGATGGCAACCACATGCCCACCGCATGTTTCTCGTGTATCGGACAGTGCCGTGCTGCGCAGCGTCCAGATGAACACCAGAGTGCACGGATAGGACAGCACCGATGAGTACTGCCCAACACTCCCACTCACTTGGTGGTGCTGTCCTTGACTCTGGCGTCGCGTAGGAACTCGAAGCGCTTCGTGTTAAGCCGCTTGGTGAACAGGTCGGCGAGTTGGAGCTTGGCCTCCACGTACTGCGAGGTGATCTCGTTCGCCTCGACCTTCTCGCGCACGAAGTGGAATCGGATGTCAATGTGCTTCGCTCGCGGCTGGTAGCCCGTCGTCTTGGTCAGCGCGATGGCCCCTTGGTTGCCCTCCTTGATGACGATCGCTCCCACCGGCACTGCGCCAAGATCACGCAGCAACGCTCGCGCCCAGATCACCTCCTGAGTGCACAAGTTCAACGCTATGTACTCGGCTTCGGCGAAGCTCAGCGCGACCGACGACTGGTACTTGGACTTGTACACCACCGACCCGCCGCACATGGTCAGCACGACGCCCGACACCGAGCGCCTATCGTCCGTATTGCTGTCCCAGTCCGCATCACTGTACGTCACCAGCGTCGCCGACATCCCTTTGTGCTGCAGGCCGCGCGTGCTGGTCGTCTTCAGGTAGCGCAGGATTCTGATGGCCGCCTTCCAGTGCTGAGGGCCGGTCTGCTCCAGGAAACGGCTCAGGTGTGCCACCGCGTAAGCCACATCCGGCCGAGTGGACACAGTCACATACAGTAGGCAGCCCACGAGAGCACGATGGGGCTTCTTGGCCATCGCGCCCTCTTCTCGTCCGTGGTCGCGCAGTGCTCGCGCATGAGCTTCAAGCCGACTTCGCATAGGTTGTTAACCGGCTTTGCGTTTTCCTGGTTGAGGCATGTTGGCGTGGCGCGCCTTCCATGTCATCGCGGTGCAAGCGTACGGCGGCAGGCCGCGCTCTCGTCCACGGCGCGTGCGGCGAGGACACCGACGGTCCGACACCGGTCCCGAGGCACACAGGGAGCACTGCGATTGGTACAAGGCACCGAGAACTCGGGTGTGACTGGCAGCAGGCCAATGCCGCCCAATGTGAATGTGAAATTCATTTGGTTTTTGTATAGGGCAAGGACGTCGTCTCATAAGGGCAGATTGATCGCCTCCGCGGCGAGTCAATTAAGCTCTGATCAATCGGTTTCATTCTTCAATTCGCCTCCTTTTCATTAAGAAATGGGGCGGTCGATCGCCTCGGGGATTGCAGCGCGTGAATTGCCTTGAGGTCGAAGAGAAGCGTGCAAGTGCTGACAGCCAACCGAAACTATTGGTTCAGGGGCGCCAAATATCACGCCACCTGCGACATAATGTACAATTATAGTCTCAATAGATGGAAATAAATTGTATCAATAATCTACAACATCGGACAATCTTGGATGTATGCTCCAATCAATCATTTTGTGTTTCAATATTGGCAATATTCTGATTATAATGATTTTTTTCGATCTCTGTGCAGCAACTGATGAGTTGCTTGTTGGTTGGAAGATAAAACCGAAAGTGAGCATTGTGAGGTTAACGATTCTGTCCTACTCGATCCAGTCCAACCTATGGTGCCCGATGAACCTCCCTTGATCTTTCCTTGTGCTTCCCAGCTTTCTTTTGATCCG
>JAASGW010000858.1:0-10919 GCA_023334395.1 Phytopythium sindhum | reverse complement strand
GAATTACGCAGTTAATACAAATAAACAGGAGCCATACAAACTCCTAGTTTATTTTATTTACTTCGGTAATTGGTACCGTATTGTGAATTCAATACAAACACGCTTCCTCCGCGTGAAGTGCTGTGTGACTCCCGTCACATGGAGTCCAGCTGTGTTGGTATCGCGACCTTGATCCACACCCAGGCATCGTAGCCATCATCGAAGTGTCCCTCGATTGGTTGATCTTGCTCCCATCACCCTGGCGCCGTCTTCCATCTTGCAGCCGTTGGAGGTCCTGTCCCATAGAGAAGCTCTGAGAAAAATCCAGGTCACTTTACCACACGACGGTGGACGTGCGTGGCGCCAAGATGGTCCCTGTCAGCTCTGGCGGCGGCAAGATGTACCGTTGCACCATGGCCGTGACGGCGTGCGCTGACGATCAAGTGCTACCGCCCTATTTTGTCTTTCAGGTCACACTGGGTGGCGATGTCGAGAAAGAGGTGAGCGCGTTCGCAGACGAAGCTGCCGCCACATTTTCGGCTCATCCGAAAGCGTGGTTCGACGAACGCGTCATGCTCGAATGGATCGACAAGTGCTGGGCGTTCATCGTAACAGAGCCTTATGTTCTTATCCTGGACAGCCTCACTGTATACAAGTCGGCTGCTGTTGCTTCCCGACCCGCCGACATGGGCACCATGGTGCTATACGTAGCCGGCGGTGCAACTAGCGTCGCTCAGCCGCTGGATGTTGGTGTGATGGGACCGCTTAAGCATCACTACCGGCGCGCGTATGCAGAGCGCCATCTGCGCGTGCCGTTCGCCACGAGTACCGCCGCGAGATGTTCGAGCTCGTTATGGAAGAGCTGCGCTGCACCACCCCTCAAACAGTGATCAGCGCGCTTGAAAAGACTGGGCCATACTTCCCTATGGGGCCTGCTCTAGGGCCTAATAACAGTGAGTAGACATAGCTAGCTATACGTCTGAAGGCCACATCCCAGCGATTCGATCTATGTGTTTGGAACTGAAAATGGTCGAAGGGTCGAAGTTTGGTGGTGCTATTCATTCTTCCGTGTGTGACGAATACTACAATGTTGCAGGGGAGGAATCAATCCCTGCCCCACCTTGTTTTGTGAAACTATACTGGTTGCTGGTTTTGATGGACACGAGATATGGTCAAAGATGATTACCTGAATATTCTCGCTGACTGGGATGGGTGGATTTTTACGGTGCATTCATCTTTCCATATTTTTCGGTATTGGAATGAACTATTTTTTTTTTTTTATCAATCGTACCCCCTTTGGATCAAAAAAAATATCCGATTTCAGAAAGTCGTTGGACTAAACAATTTCCGGTTCGTGACGCTTGCTTATTGGCTGAATTAACAAATATATTGCTTTGATTGGGTAAAAAGCAGCAAAAACACTTGGGTGGTTGTGTCGAATAAATAAGTGAGATTAATTGTTTTATTGGCTTGATTTTTTTGCAATTTGTTATCTATCAGTTTTGTTAATCCCCATCCTGTGGCGATGACATAAGCGATACTAGCCCATTTTTGGCGCAAAATGCGGTTAAATTCATGCTGATTCCCACACTATCATATTTTACGTGTGACGCGACAGAAATAGCTTTAAAAAATGAGTTAAAAGAAACCGGAGCAGTATTTTAGTCCAGAGAGAGTAATTTTATCTGGATTCTTCCAGCGTTGTTAGGAGAGTCTGACTGGGGAGTTTTTTTTACCCTATAGAAGATTTTATTTAAAAGCATTTTGAAATCTTCTAACGAAGTAATTTAAGCCTAAACTAATGTAAAATGAATAATTGGTTGAGACCCGATGGTTAAACCTTTAGATACCTTCTACCGGTCCGCGAATTTCCATTGTGCAACAAACGATTCCGAAACAAAGCTTCCATAGATTTGTATTTGTAACGAATCGCGCAAGCCCTCCTCACCCTTCCTCCCCCACCACTCGATCTCTACTAAACGGCGCCTCAAAACCAAAACTCGAGACATGGTACATGTGTTTTAGTTTGTTGACGGTCGTGGTGATACCTACTAACTGTCAATGCGTTCTTACTGCGTACATTTGTGTAAGGAGCTTTAACATCAATAGCACTCGCTATGATGAATGGGTGCTGTTATTTCGGGTTGCTTAGCGCTACGAGCGCTCCAAACCCTTGTGTTTGATGCTTTAGTGAGAACATATTGCGTGTAAAGCACTTGGGGAGCCACTTCGTGCAAAAGCGAGAGAAAGTTACGCTAAACTGGAGCCAAGGGTTTGTACGGATCAAAGACATATTGTATTTATCTCTTGTTTCCGTATGCACGTCATCTCTAAGCGCTGCCTTTGCTCTCGCCTTGTGCTTGCCTTGTACGGACGCTTGTTCAGCGCAATGCGCCACACGCTGGTCGCGCTGCCTGATATGGAGCGCTTACATCTGGCCACACGGCACGCTGCCGGCCGGCTCCCAAGTCGATTCTCAGTCGACGAGTACTTGGACGTTGCCCGAGTCGTCGACACGCTGGCCCATGAGGGCGCAATATGCCCACCGCGTATAGACTCAATGTCGCCCCTGTTGTGCACGCGGGTAGAAGGTAGGTCGATGTGCTGGCGTAAAAATCCATCGATCGTGACGCGACACTGAGGAGCGTTCAGGATAACGGCTTCAACGGCGGCACAGATTCATCGTCGTCAGTCGTGTAGGAATATGGGATCCGCCGAAGAAATTGACTGACATACCCGGGGACGTAAACATGGTCATTGCGGATGCGTAGAGGTTTTGTTTTGTGTGCCTTAAAAACAGTTGACCAGTTTTACTAGCGGGGACATGTCAGTAGCATTTATCAGGACAGTCTTATGAGGACGAAGCAATACATGGTAAACGAATCGAATGCAAGCTTATCAGGAGCTGAAACCCGACAGCCAATACACATGACGATTGACCATCGTCAAGACGCGATTAGCTCAGTTAGCTGAGGATATACTTGAAGCAAAGTAACAGTATAGAATCGTAAAGGCATCACCAACTCCCAGTTTTGGAATACTCGGTCGATATTTGTAGCCTATAGCGTGATCCTGGTCGCACAACATAGCAAAATGGGATTACGTACATAGTTGTCTCTATGTATGAAAAATAACGGACCTTCTCCGATGGACGTCAGCTGGAGAGTGGGTGGGGAGGGGGAGTTGGAACTTCCCGGCAAGCTGTCGAGCCCCTCGCCACTCATTAACACCCTTCGGCAAATATACTTGCTTTTTGTATATATTTGTTGGTGCCTTTTCTCTTTGGTTAACCTTGCCTCTAATTCTTTCATTTTCCATCAATAAGGACCATCTCATACAAATTCCTATATATTCGCGGGCGTAACACTCTCATTTAATGGTACCAACATGCATAACTTTTAGGCTAATTCCCTTTAGCTTTGGTAATGTCAATTTCTTAGAGTATCTCCACAGGTGGTGCTATGGCTAACAGCAGCGACCAAACCTTTGTGTTTTTATATTTTGATCACTCACTGGGCGCTGCTATGGCTAAAAATTTAGCCACTCGGCCGTTTCGATGTCTATGAACGGTCACCATAGCTCCGAGTAGCTATGGATGTCGGAGGGGCACTTCCGCAAAAAGGTGACCATCATCGAACGGTTATGCCGCGTGGGAACGCCTGGACGGACAACGAGGACGCGAGCTTGTGCACTGCGTGGTGCGCGGCATTAGAGGATCCGGTCAATGAGGCGGACAAGAAGTCAGAGACATTGTGGGCAATGGTACTGAAGAACTACAGTGAAATAGAGCCCCACAGCTCACGCTCTCAGACTGCGTTGAAGAGCCGGTGGATGGATATTAATCGAGAAGTCAGTCGCTTCGTGGGCTGCGTCTCCATGATCAACACTGCCAACGAGAGCGGGAAGACAGCCAATGACCGACTGTGTAACGCTCTCAAGCTCTATGAGGCGCGCCAAGGCGAAGCGTTCGCATTTCTCGCCGCGTACCAGATCTTGTCGACGAAGCCGAAGTGGAACACGTCGCCAAGCAAAAAACGCCCTGCCGATCATACGACCAGTACCGGTTCTGCTGAAATGGACAGAGCGAAGCGGCCCGCCGGCTAAAAGGCCGCGCTTCAGACCGCCAAGGAGGCCAAGTTGCTCAAGATGCAGTACAACGCGTCGCTGTCCGTTGCGAAGCCGATGAAGCGAAAGAACGAGATCCTCAGCGAGTGGGCGTGCATCGACTTGTTCAACATGCCCGACGCCGATCCGTGACAGCGAGCGCAGTTCTTCGCGATGCTTCGCCAGAAAAAACTCGCCGAGATGAGTGCAATGGTAAATGGTGGTCCTCCAACTAGTACCGCCGACGAGCAAATCGTCTCCGAGCTCGTCGAGTGCGACACAGAGCTTGTCGAGCGCGACGCAGATGCCCTCGAGGGCGGTGCGGTGGAGAGCGGTTCGGTGGGCCAGGTCGACAGTTCGACTCATGACAGCCCTGCGCTGGAATATGCCGACCTATGACGAGACCTGTGCTCGTTCCTTTGACTGATTGGCATACACTGTTCCTCTATTCGATATCCATTATGCATCCGAGTTCCCTTTGCTTTCCCAAACATGGTTGACCAAATCTTTTCGCAAATTGATGTGCTCAGCTTCATCTCCGACTGCCCCCCATGCCGCTATGATTTCACTAATCGAAGTTGGTTGCTGATATGGCAGCTGCTCACCGTCGCTCGGCAAGTTGAAGTAGTCGTCTTCTTCTAATTTGTCGAGCGGCGTAGGACGACGGCTCTTGACCACCATATTGTGCAATATGATGCAGCACTACATCACGTCGCGGAGTTGATCGACGGTCCAAAACGCGCAGGTAGTGCCACGATACGCCACTGCTTTTGGAGGACACCAAACGCTCGCTCAACATCTTTTCGGACAGCCGAGTGTTGCTGTGTGTAGTACACTTTCTTCTGAGATAAAGGAGTCGAGATCCCCTTGGCGAACACAGACCAGTTCGGATAGATGCCGTCCGCGAGCAAGTATGGCACCTCTCGACCAGTGCCGTTAATGGCGTAGTTGACTACCGCTATCTCGCCCGCGAGCAAGCGCCGCATGAAGGTGAACCTCTGCAGCACATTAATATCATTGTTGGAGCCGGCTGTCCCAAAGTCAGCATGCCAAATCCAAAGATCAGCAGACGCGGTTGCCTCCAGTACAACACTCGGCTTCTTCGCACGTCCTTTGTACTGACCAGCATGGGCTTGTGGAACAAAGCTCACTCCCACTTCATGCAGTGGATAGAGCCGATCATACCGGGGAACCCGCGTTTGCTTTTCTGGTTCGAGAGTGTTGCAATGTCGTAGCTAGTAGGAAAGCGCAGGTAGATCGGTCCAAAACATTCAACAACAGCATGGCAGAACTCCTTCAGTATTCGGAACACTGCCGACTCAGAGATATGTCAAATTCCATCGAGTTCATCACCCGCTTTGGCGTACGCCAGGACGCAAAACGCCGCTGTAATCTTTAGTAGGCTGCTGGTGCCGAGCTTGCCAGCAGCATTCCGCCACTGTCGGAAGTAGGGGTAGTCTGCAACCAATGTGCCGTGGATCCGTATGAGGAGCGAGCGTGACATCCGAAAACGCCTCTCGAATAAAGCATCATTGTAGGTTGCAGTTTCGGCAAAATAACGCTGAACGAGCAGGCCACATCCACTGTCGAAGTCTCGATTACGATTCGCTGTTCTACCAGAACGGGATCCGCCATGTCGGCGCTTCTTTCTCGATAGTGTTTGAAGAAGGATCGCGCACACGTGCGTCTCGTCGTCGTCGTCAAGCGCCTCGCGGAGCACTCGACTACGCCACATAGCAGCTAATCCGTGAATGGCTCTCTCGGGTGTCTATGCTATATAGCAACTGACCAATGAAAGCGCTTTCTTTTTATAGCTATAGACACCACCCGTAGAGATGCTCTTAGCCCAGCAAGTGGGTGCACTTTTAATCCTAAACTTCAACTTCACACATCCAGGGATGTCTAACCTTGAATCTATACTTGGCATAGGAGTGCCCCTTCGTTCTTTTCCTATTCCTGGCCTCCACCTTTCTAATTCGGTCTCTTGAGGCCCTTTTCAGCCTGGCTTGGAGTGCTCCCATAATTAGACTTCCTCGATGTCAACTGTTGTGCTTAGTTTAGATGGACACCTTCGAATCAACACGAAACGCACTTCTACTTCTCGAGTTCACTTATTAAGCAGACATCTGTTGGAAAATTATGTCTTGGACCAAGCTGTAGCTGCAGAGTGACGTAGAGTTCACAACAAGTGGTTTGCCTTTGTGTTTGATAAGCGCGTCGTTCTGCAGCATGATGAGATGTTGCAGACGAAGCGAAGGGAAACCTCTCCGTGCATTTGCAACATTGAGGTCAGTCGACGTGGTTTCCAGTATAACTAACAAGTGCATTACGCTGTCACGCTGCGATCTCACTACTCCATGTCCTGTCTCGCGCTGCTCTCGTTCCCAAGCTTCTTCTCGTCCATTGGCTCTTCATGTTGCGCTAGAGTCCGAGACGCTGTGGGTTTCCCATTCTGCTAGCCTTCTCGCTGTCGCTCGCGCCCGAGTACGGTGACGTGCTGCACGCTGGTCCTACAGAGTCGCTTGAAACTCTTGCACTTGCTCACATGTTGGCTTTGGGCCCCCATGTCGGGGCTCATTCGGCGAGCATTGAACGTTGCCTTCCTCGTCAATGCGCTGATCCGTAAGCGCCTGTACACTCACTTAGATCAACGGGGCACCTTGCCGGACTGACCCGATTGGGTTCAGGTTGCGTGGACGAATGCTGGGGTAGAATGGTAGCAATGGAGTCAACAGCGACGCGCCTCGCGTCGACCTCAAGCGGGGTCGTCGCTACTACGGCGCGGACTTCGTCACGATCGGTGAAACGGGACATAATTACACGCCGGAACAGGCGACTAGCACGGCCAGTAATTTAAGCGTGAGGCTCGCGTTGCCTCAGCAATGAGAGGCACAAATGTGACGAAGCGCGTGGTTCCAGAACACAGAGCTGGGTACACACCACCACGGCACCCATTAGACCCGAGGTCCTGTGAGTCGGAGCGATAAGCGCAGGTGGAAGCCCACGGAAGCTGCCCGCCGCGCTCAAGAGGAATGGAGGATCGAATCACTCGCTGTTCCCTTGGCAGTACCTCGGAGCGCTGTGATCCCCGTTTGTTGCATCCGATCCTGAAAGACCTAAACGAACGTGCGGGGGCTGGGTGCTGAGGGAGTTCGGTCGGCGCAATCTGTTACAACCAAATACACTACAAATGTTAAAATGCACGCCCCTCCTCCTGGATTCTCGGAAGGGGCAACTAGCAGATAGATATCTACTCCTACGCGGCTTTACAGAACCGCGCGGAACACACAGGGGGTACTAGCCTACGCTTCTCACCGGCGACTAGCACTATTCGGTGTGAGCCCACTTGGTCTCTTTTCACTTGCTCTCAATGTGGAATGGAACGTACACTGGGACAATGCGCACACAACCGCCACGCCCAGCACACGTCCAAATATGGAATCAACACTAAGCGAGCTATACACACTCACTTACCGTCGAAATGGGCTTGGATGCAGGGGGTTGACTCTGGTACTTCCTCAAGTCGACTTCCTCGTGCTGTGAGCACGAGGAAAACGCGTGACGCGCTGCGGAGTCGGATGGAAGCGGCAAATTCGGAAGTCTTGTTGATTCTTAACTGTCTCTGAAAAGCCTCCTATCTTTTATACATGCAGGTTTTGGATATACGGGTCTGAGTCGTTCTAGGCGCATTCCTCCAAAGTGAAGTGGGCCACACCACACCGGGGTGAATCCCTCCTTTTGCCAAATGAACCTATTTTAGGTTTACTGGAGGCGTGGTCCACACAATGTATGTCGATGCCCCAAACTCGGGACAGGGACACAGCTCCTGGAGGAAATTCCTCCAGAAGGTATGAAACAATGTATTGAGCCCCTCTATACCAGTACACAAGCAAAGTGACCAGAAGAACCATATCCTTCGTGTGCCGGCGCGTCGTGCAAAATCACAAGACCACTTCGTCACACAAGGCTCGGAATTCAACTTGCGAAAATACCATCTCTAGGGCATTAGACAAACCGAAGAGTGGGGAGACCTGTGGTCTTGAGCGAAGCGCAAACAAGTGGGTCAAGAGCGGAGAGCTAAGGTAAACTGTAGACGATAGGCAATACAAACTTGATGTATTCATCGTCCAGGATGCGTCCCCAGACGACGAGTGCCACCAAGCAGAAAGTAAATCGATAGAACTTCCACACGACCTCAAAGCTGATACCACTGTCACTTAACTCGTGCACCCAGCACAGTATGTTAAAGTTGCTGCGATGTCAACGCACGGTCACCTTGTAACATACAAATACAACACACCACAAGGCAGTCAAAACACAACAAGTAATTAAAACACAACTACCAACACACAGATATGACTAAGGAGTTACTCGCAAGCAGGATGACTAGACAAGTTGCTCGAACATTCGCTTCAACACAACGCAGTCACCCTTGCAAAAACAAGCAAAAACAATCATTCAACATAACAAACTGCTACGTCCTTGGATCTGATCAATACAACACATTTTCTGGTCTTTTCGATTCACAGCAGAAGTATCCGCATTAATATAACAGAAAATAATGATTTCTTTGCGAAACTCGCTAAGGCATCCCGTGCTAGGGGATCGTGCGCGTCACAGACAAGTTTCATTAGCCCCCCCTGTCGGCAAATTTCACCCTTTTCTATCCCCACTCCACCCCACAGGGATATTATATTTACGGACAAAACTTAGTTATAAGCGAGGTGAGAGTGAGGGAGGAGATCCTCAGTGTCAGCATTGTCGTGTCGTGACGTGTTTTCCAATTTTTCAAGGGCGACCGTAGTTTTCGATGGACCTATCAAACAGATTGAAATATTCCATAGTGATTAAACGGTACTCATACTCACGCATCGAAATCGTCGTCGGAGTCGATCTCTCCGACCACCTCGTCCACTGCATTCAGCGCCTCTAACTGCTTCATGATGTTGTGCACTGCTTCATTGTGTACGGCCTCCGCCTCCGTCACCGCCAGATCGGTTCGAGTGAATCCGCCCACGATGATAGCCGTAGAGAGACCGTTCCATGCTTGTCGAATCCAGCTAGCTACCACAGAGCGAGTAGGCGAGAGGAGTCGAGAAAGCTGCACAACGTCGTGTCCAGCCAGCTACTCTTGAATGCTCTGCATCCAGGCAGCATGCAGGCGGTCTTTCAGCGGCTTCATTCACGCGACATCCGCCGGCTGCCCGACAGACATCATGCCAGGAGGGACGCGCTCGAGAACGACGCTGATAGACTTGGCGTAAGCGGCAACGCCCTCGTGCCAATGGCCGCTAAAGTTGTCCCAGAGCAGCATCACTGGCTGTTCTGGGTCGACACGATTAGCGAAGAAACTCGATGGATAGCGCCGAGTTCCACCAAGCTGTAGGGTTGCCGTAGATCTCCATGCCCGTAGCCACCTCCATGCGACTAATCTTGTCCCAAAGACGAACACCAAAGCCTTGGCGAAGGGCGACGTTCTCTTTTTGCACCTCTGGAATCGTCGACAGAGCACTCTGAAACACGAGCATAGGCGGGACTTCTCGCCAGTCGCACTTGCCAACAGCATCGCTGTCGCTCTCTCCTTCTCTTTTTCACTGGTTCGGACCCATACCGTTCGCCCTCCGGGCGTATGGAGGGTCTTCTTTGGCAGATGTTCGAACAGCACAGCGATTTATCTGTGTTGTACAGTTTAGATATGCCAAGGTCAGCCATTTTTTTTACGTACTGTGTTGGCAAAGTCGACCGAGACACGGTCCGCGTCTTCAGGGGCATGCTGGCCTTGTCGGGTCCTCGCTCTGAGCGATAGGCGGTGGCGCTGTCGGAACAGCTTTTGCCACGAGCCACCGCTCACAAACCCGTCAATGCTGTAACCGGACGAGCTTTACACCCGGTTATTTAGACTTACACAGGTGCGCTGTATGAGGAAGCGAAACTCTTTAATGCTAATATGTACGAATAACGTACATATTTACAATAAAAGAGGGGTTTGGCTTTAGCGCAAATCGAGAACTGAATTGACAAAGTTAAGCGCCTCGTCTGGCCCTGCCAGACGAGCGCAATGTCCCTAACCTCTACTATCCTATATATGAATTGTGGGAAGTACACACGGTTGGACGTGAGAGTCCCACGTGAAAGGAAGAACTTTGATTGGTAGAAATCGGGGTTTTCTACCAATGGGGAAACTGGAAAAGCGCGGACAGCCAATTGGTGGCTGTCCAATAATACAAGGACTTAGTGTGACATACACTAGTCCTGCTAGAGACCGAACCGAGCCTAGTATGGACACACCAAGCTCGCACAGTACAGTACTGGACTGTACCCAATAGCGTACTCCGGGTACGCTGTGTGTAACCCTGTTACAAATGCAGTGCTCTTCTGCAAGGTGAAGAGCGTGTAGACGAAGCAAAAGCGACGTCACTGACACACCGTCAGCGCGCAGCCCGTTTATCCACCTAAAACATGGCAGTTTTGCGTCAGTCGATATATTTACATGTACGGATATAACCACGGTAGCTCACCTGACTAGATCAAGCTCGATCTCACGCGGGAGAGTCGTTGCCACACCGCTCGCTCGATTCTTCACCTTGGCGCGGCCTACGACGTGCTGGTAGGCTGCCTCGATCTTCTCTCGCTCCTGCGTCCAGCTGTAGATCAACTTGCGCTTTGTGTCCTGTTAGAGATCGGAGCGCTTGGAGCTTGGACGAAGACGGCTTCGGGTCGGGATTGCAAAACCAAAAGTAAGATTGATTCTGAAAGCTTAGTGCGCTGGTGTGAGTGGCTCTGAGCCACTCGTTCTCTTGTCCTACCCGGCCTCCCCTAGTATCTCCCTTCTCGGT
>JAASGW010000857.1:0-10946 GCA_023334395.1 Phytopythium sindhum | reverse complement strand
TCGCTCAGACTCGCAGGCTCGTGTACCTTGGAGTACTCGGTACGTATGGCGTCTAGGACACCGTGCAATCGCTGGATCTGCCGCACAAAGTGACCGGTCTGCGCCAGTCGCAGCAGCCAGGAGGTCTGCTGCTCGTACGCGTGCATCTCGTCCTTCATGCTCTCGGCGCTCAGCAGTAGTCCGAACAGTACATCGTCGATGTCGTTCGCGTCCATCGCTTCGATTTCCTCGCGAACGTGTCGGTAACGCGATGCTGCATGGTGTCCGAGCCCATCAGTGGGAAGCGGCGCGTTGCGTGGAGCATCCACAGCGCTACCCACGGGGCTTCCGCTCCGAGTGATCGAGTCTGGCTTGAATGTCAAGGGCTCTTCGTTCTCTGAGTCTACGTCGCTCTGCCTTGGATGCCCACCGGTGTGATGTTGATCAAGAGACAGCGCGTGTGAACCTCGCTCTAGTGACGCCTCCTCCTTCTCCTTTTCCTCCTTCTCACCTCTTGCTCGCGCGCGAACTTCGTCCACCGCTAGCACTGCGTCGTCTGGGACGCCCAGAGTCCAGCGGTCGGTCATCGTCTTTCCGCTATCGACGACCAGCACGTTCGAGGGGACTGCTACGGGTCTCTGGAAGTTGCTTCGCCGCGCAGAAACAGCAAGCACAATGGAGCTCAAGACAAGGACAAATCACAAATGGCAAGCCTCGTTCCTCGTTCACGCGCTTCCCCCACTCTGAGGGGGGAGGGGAACGCCATCGACACGCGCGGGGGCAGGGAGCTTCTTCTTGTGCTTTTTCTTGTAAAAGTGAAGCCATGGCGCATGCTGATTTATCAAATATGGGCTCTCTACATCGTCAATTTACGCCTTTGTGTGGATAATGAAATGCTAATTACGAATATGACATAGGTTGCTTCAACTTGATCGGAAGCTCAGCATGCTCAGCTCGACCGCGTTGTCCCCATGGCCCTCGGCGCATTGGCATCAGCCTTGGTTCACGCTGGTCGAAGACGTTGTAGGTCTGGAGGGGTATGCCTGCGGTCGACCGCTGGCAGTGGTACGTAGGACGACCGAGTACTTTTGTCAATGCCTCGGCGTAACAGACAACGGAGTGCCGTGAGAGCCGTTCGACAGTCCGACTATGCGGAGTTGGTCTCAGTAATGCGTCCATGGAGAGCGAGATCAACCAGTCCAAAGGCGCTCCTCGCCGGAGGTCGCCCTGACCTCGCTTGCAATGGCGATGACACGATCCTGGGCGCTCCGTTTTCGTCTCCATCCCGAGCAGGCGGCAGACCCAGGCATACGTTCTCGCACGTCTTGTCGCGGCTCGCGAGGCCAGGAACGGTCTACACACAGATGACGGCACTTAGAGGAAGACAGGTGCTTGTATGCGTACGAGAAAGGCGGTGGCTGCGAGTCATGACGTGCGCAGTTGAGAAGAGGATGGCGCGTGTGCATGAACCAAGTGGTGTCGGTCAGCTGATGCGTGTCGTGGTCGACGGTGAAGACTCGAAATCCGTGAAGGCGTCGGCCATGCTGCGGCTGACATTTGCCGTCCAAATCTGCTCCACGTCCCTCCTTATCGCCTGCTTCTGCGTGCTTTATCTCACTCTACACTACTCTACACCTGACTACGCGCTCTACACTTCCTATCACTGCATTCTTGTCTCTCAATTCCTCCTATCGCCCTAATCTGCTCTCTCTACGCTCAAACTACTCGTTCTACACCTAATCTAACCTGGACTACCCTACAATACCTCCTCCTATGCGCTCCTCGCTACACGGGAGACACCTCGCGGTTGGGCGGCGGGACTGCCCATTGGTGCACCAGCACGCTCGCGTTCTGCATGTTCTTGGCGGCCCGACCCTCGCCCCACCAACGCACGGCAAACAACGCCAGCCACACGGCCGAACAAAAGCCAAACAACCCCAACGCCGCGGCCGACACAAAGATGACGGCCCACTCCACCAGCACCGCGTTCACGTCCACGGCCGCGTCCTCGTCCCACATCCGCGCGGCCACGACGCCCACCGCGAACGCGAGCGCCACGAGGAGAACCAGCACGAATGCGCGGCCCACGCGAGCGGCCAGTCCGTCCGGTCGGTACGAGCAGCACGAATTACTTGGCGTCGTCCTTGTTGTCTCGCCACCCTCGCCCTCTCTCACCCTCCCGCGGCGGACGCGCACCGCGCAGCCGAACAGCTTGGTGTCGTGGTAGAGTGTGACCAGCGGCTCGAGCAGCAGGATCGTCAGCGGGACCACCGCTGCGATCGCCAACGCTACGAGGCCAGACGTGTGGGCCAGTCCGCACGCGCATGAGACGGCTGCACTACCTGCCGTGGCATTGCTGACGGACAACGGAAGGGGTGGGAACGAGGCGGTCGGCGTGGGCGTGGTGACAAGCGGAGGGGACGCGGTCGAGCAGCACGGACGAGTCGCCACGATGCCGCTTACGAGTAGGGCGGTTGCTGTTACATTCGTCCAGAAGGATGAGGATGGTTAGTAAGACTGGAGGGACCGAATGCGGACGGATGGTAGTTTATCGAACGTACCGAGGGCCACGAGCAGCACGAGGACGCGGTCCAGCTTGCGGAACGGGTGCCACCGGTGCGCCGCGCACAGTGCGAGCACCGGGTGGTCATTCTTCCTGTCCACATCCATACACCCGCACATCTGCAGTTAGATTCGGCCGCAACGCAGTTTACCAACACGGGACGGCTGATGCACGTACATGAAGATCCACAGGTCGGTGCGCCAGCGGTGCTGCAACCGCACGCGGCGGGACGCGAAGATGTCGAACGCGCGACACCGTGCGGACGATGGCGAGCCATTCGCGTCACACGCATAGTAGTCCCCGTCCCCTGCGTCGTCCTCGTCCGGTAGCCACAGCCGCGGAGGCGACGGCGGAGGCTCTAACTGAGGCGTCTGCTGCACACTGATGGGAGTGGAGATCTCGGCAGCCTCGCGGGGACTGGCCACGGGCCGCAGCTCGCTGAGAATGCGGCTGCGCGTCCGCTTGGGCTTGTGGTGGTCCTCATCATCTTTGTCTTCGTCCTCTTGCATACCCTCCGGTGCCAAGATGGACCTCCGAGGGAGGGCGATCGTAGGCTGAGACCGTCGGTCCGCAACCGGCGGCGTGTTCAGCGTATGCGGATCAGTAGGGGTCGTCACCGCAGGAGGAGGCGGGGGAGGGGGTCCACGAGGACGTTCGTGTGAACCGACTGCGGATGGCAGCGAGGGCGTGAACGCGATCGAATCTGGCCGCAGATGCAGCGACTCGTCCGCACCAGTCGATGGGTCCTTGGTTTGTCCGCTGTACGCACGGCCGCTGCCGCTTCCACTTCCGCTTCCGCCGCCGCTTCCGCCGCCAATGCCGCCCCGCATGAGTGTCCACAGATCCGTCCGCATGATCTGGAAGACTACCGTCTGCAGTTGAGAAGAAAAAATGCGAACCGCATCGAATAAGAAATGTTGTAGACGGTGTGCTGGTAGTTTATATATCGTAGTAAAGCAGCGAACACTACAGATGACTTCAGCAATAGCACCACCGTGATATTTTATTATATTTAGTAGGTTATAAATTGTTACATATAAATTAATATATGTAATTATTTACGAATATGATTTCTTGTTTTTATTAACTATCAAAGGAAACCTGTATAATTTGATAACTCTATTGACAAAGTCGACTATATGTCAACGTATGTAAATGCGTCATGGCTGATACATTGAGGTGATCGTCGACACGTTATGGATGAGCCAAAAGTAATTTTCCTTGAAAGAAAACGTGGGAAGACGGCGAGAATATTCTTGCGGCCACAAACTGACGTGGCGGATGGGGATGCAGACAGTAATTTACCATTTATCATCCCGTACAGATGTGGATGTAGATGCGAATATAACCAAATGTAAAGGATCGGAACGTGGACGACTTTACATTTGTACAGTAAAGTTGTGATAACTTGAAATTTGTATACCGCTTCAAACGAACCCACCTGGAAAAAATGGGTTAGGATCTGTCGTCCACTGACACACAGGGAATTTTTCATTTTCTTTTTTTTTTCTTTCTTTCTTTCGCGCCGAAAATTGTTGAAGAAAAACTGAAGTATACGGTATACAGTGTGTAGTTGCTTCAACGTTCGCTGATTGGTCCCCGCCTTTTCATGTGGCGCCAAACCCGTTCTCAGACGTCCAGACCCGGGTCTGATCCGAACTTGTCGCAGCAAACCCGACCCGACTCACTAGGACAAGATCAATCGATTTAGTGATATATGACATCAAATAGTGACTCTACGTCCCAAAATTACGTTATTTTGGTTGATGGTGATCTATGGAACATGCACAGTACTAAATTAAAGAAGTTGGGCCAAATGACGACTGATGGTCTGGTCTTAATGGAGAAATGGGGACGTGAGGGATGCTGGAGGCTCACACATTCCGTGAAGCCGACCCGCGTGCCTCCTTTGCGCCGCACTTTGACTTTCACGAGCTGCAGAGGATGTGTCCGGACGACCAGTCCCGCGGACTATGCTGCAGTTGAATTGACGGCGTGGCCAACGTGAAGACTCGTACGGAAACTGCGCGCTGACGAGTGTTCTGTGTCGGCCACATTCTGTCCTCCTTCCGCTCTTTGAGCGGCGTCTGGCTGACGTGTATCCTTCACAAACACAGAGAATGGGGAGTGGGAGCAATGAGAAAATCACACACAGTGGGCCATTGCGGTTATTCTCTGCGCTTACGCATACGTACAGCGGGTTCATTGTATCAGCACCAAGGTGATGTCCATGCGGGAAACGCTGGCGACGGCTTACTGTGCGTCGGCGCTGGCGATGAGCGAGTAGATGAAACTTGCGCTCCGCCTTGAAGCGCATTCGATGTATAACGCGGGCGGCTCCTATCACTGAGAACCATATAAGTGTCGATGTATCCTCGTCATGCTTGACCGATCCTTTCCACTGCAGATCGACCATCATCAGTGATGATTCCTCATGATCTTGATCGTACAGAACTGTATAAGCATACTGGTATCAAGTGAGAACCCCAGCAAGGCACCACCCCTTGGCCTTTCACCTCTGCACCATTCAAAGATCCCACTCGTGCACCGAGTTGCACCACCGAGAGCATTGGAAAGAGAAATAGAACATGCTCCGTGTTTTTGTCTCGCGACTCCATACAGATGACGGGTAGGTTATTCGGCGGCAAACCACTTGGGATTTGTATACTCTCTCGCATTAATCATCACCTGCAGCGAAGTGTAACCCGTTGAGGTTACGTGGACCAACAGGCAGGTGGGTACACTTCGCTAGTCAGAACATGAAAGAACTGGCCTTTTTCGGGCGACTTGGTGGCTCGCAGCATGTGGCTCGGTGCGCCGCGAACCCCATCAGATTATCCTGCGTCTGTGGCCACAAAGGAGCGAGCACATCGGAGGAGCGACATGATGCAGCTTTCCATGAACGTGGTAGTCAACGCGCGTGTTCCAGCTCCACTCCCATTGACTCGCCTCCTTACTCCGTCATGGCCAACATGACTTATGGCCCATAAGTTATGAGCGTCCGGCCTTGCGTAACCCAATCATTCGGACAGTCGAAACGTGCAGCGTGTTCATGCGCATCGCGGCTGTTTTGTCGGATCCTGCTTCTTATCTGCATGGAGGGCGGCTTCGTTGACGTGGATCATGTGATGCAAGTCGGTAGATCATGGTGCGGAGGTGTTGACGGCGCCAAGTTGACCCGCGGAGTCCACCCCACCCTCGCATATGGCGCCTTCAGCCGAGCCGGTTCCTTGAACGCGAGCTCAAGTTTCCGCTGTCCAGAGAGAGCAACGATTGCCACGCCCACAGTCGATGAGTGTGCTCAACTACGGCTTCGCATACAAAATTCAAGTCAATTCACATTGACATTCAGTCGGGTAGTCAACGTCTTGATGTCGGTCACGTTCGCGTCAGCTGGTGTCTGGCTCGGAGCCTTTCTGTCTCCCACGCCCGACTCTCCAAATTCAGACCATACATTTACCAAGTGCTTTCCACCTCAAGAGTGAGTACCGCCGCCTACTGCGCCCGACTGCTGTCGCCGACCTTTTCCGCGTCCAACTCACCAGCTGCCGCGCTTCTTCTATTGTAATAAGAAAAAAGTATATACACTTGAGTATACCGGCGAGTCTTATTTGCGCGTGGCGCTCTTATATCCCACGTCGCTCCCGGGAGAAGCGCAGTCTGCTCCATTCCACCACCGACACTGTCCCAGTCCAAGCGCCGGTCAGTCGATCGATCGCTTCTCTCTCTCTCCAGGCTACACGCGCGGAGCCTCCACGGCGATCCCAGCACGCGTAGACGACTACCGCGCCGAGGCCCTCGCTTCTACGCTCGCCCTCATAAAAGAGGCGCCGAGCGCATTCCGATCGCGGCAGCCGGCCGCGCACGTAACGCGCGGTGCTCGGATCGCGTCACGCCGCGCTCACATCGCGAATCGCTCGCAGCCACCCGCGCGTTCGTTCGTTCACGAGGCTAGCGGCTCGACATGGAGCTGCCGGGCGTGGACGACGAGCCGCAGGCGCGCGCGCACGGCCGCGCGGCCGCCAAGGAGATCTTCCGCCCCATGAAGTGGAAGCGCATCGGTTCGCGGCCCGACGAGGACGCCAAGCTGTACGAGAGCGCGGGCTCGTCCAAGCGCGCGCGCGTCGGCAGCTACTGCCTGCGCGCCGTGCGCCCGCTGCAGGGCACGCTCGCCGAGGCCGAGGCCGTGCTCACGGCGTCGACGGCCGCTCTCTCGCAGTCGGTGAGCAGCGGCCGCGGACCGCCGCCGTCGCTGCTGGCGCGTCTCCTTCCCTCCACGCTGATCGCGGGCGGGCGCGCGATGGCCTTCGCCCCGCTCGAGCATGTGACGGGCGAGCGCGAGCACGTCTCTGTGCAGTTCGCGCGCCTCCGGCCGTACGCGTCGACGCAGGACGCCCCGATGGAGATCGAGACGCATGTGCTGCTCGCGTACACGCTCACGACACGGCTGCAGCGGTCGAGCGCCAAGCAGAGCGACGCGGACGCGACCGCTTCGTCCTCGTCGGTGCCGTCGCTGCTGCACCTGTACCGCCCGGTCTTCTCCCGTGAGGTGGCGCAGGCGCGCGGCCCCGAGTTCGAGCGCGCGCGACTGTCGCGGGGCGACTTCACTGTCACTTACATCGTGCAGGAGGGCAGCGAGCCTGGCACACTGACGCTCGAGGTACTTGCGACGTGCTCGCTGGACGGGGAGGACAACGACGCGCGCCGTCGGCAGCGCCAGCGATTGCGCCACGACGCACTGTGCCTCACGCGGCTGCAGCCTTTCATCAACGCGTACCGCCTCGAGCAGGAGCGCGCGGTGCTTCGGCAGCAGCAGCGTCTACACTACCGGCAGCAGCAGCAACAGCAGCAACAGCAATGGGAAGAGGGCATCCGCGCCAGCACGCGCGCCAGTCGCGTATTCTCACGCGGCAACCAGCACCAGCCTAGCGGCGAGCACCCGTTGACGACGGCGCCGACCTTGTGCGCCATTTGCACGCGCAAGTTCGGCGCCTTCCGCTGGAAGCACCACTGCGAGGTGTGCGAGCTGTCCGTCTGCAACCATTGCCTGTCCGTGATCGCGAGTCCGCTCGGAACGCGCCGCAAGCGCCGCGTGTGCTCCCGCTGCTTGTACGGCGCGACCAATGGGTCCCACGGCATCGTGCCGCCGCAGCAGCAGCCGCAACAGACCGTGGCCGCCACTACGACAGCCAATACGAGCTCTGCTCCGGCCGTTGTGCCGGTCGGCAATACTGAGCGACCGTTCCCGTCGCTGGACAACCTCATTAAGCCGGTTGAGCAGCGGCGCTACACGACGACCACTGCCAATGACCACGTAAGCAGCAGCAACGGCGCAAGAGAGCAGCTCAATGGAGACGTGCAGTGGCAACAGCAGCGCCAGACGCGAGGACAGTCGGCGCCGGCTCAGGTGGCGGCCATGGGCCAGAACCGCACGGCGCGGTCGTCGAGCGCTGCCCGCCGACCGCCGCCGCCGCCGCCGGTGCCAACGCTCAATGGAGCGAACAACCCGGCATGGCGGCGCAGCACGCGCCAGCGCCCGCAGTCGCAGCAGTTCCAGCGACAGACCATCGCGTCCATGGGCAGGATCGGCATCAGCGGAAGCGTCGATGACTGGCATGTGTGTGCTGAAGAGAAGAGTGGCCAAGAAGATGGCGCATCAGATGATAAGAAGTACTACTACAGCGACGACGAGCTGCTGTCAACACCGCAGCGCCGACTTCGTGCGCGCCGCGCGCAGACCGTCACGATTGACGACGGCGAGCTACCGAAACCGCTGCTGTTGCGGAAGAAGTCGTTCGGCGCAGCGACTGCCAACACCTTCGCCACGAACCAGCGTGTGGCGATCGCGGGCTCCAACGCCGGCTGCGGATCCAAGAAGCTGCAGTTCGTGCAGCTCAAGACGCCGGAGCCGGACTACGAGCTCGACTTCAACTGGGTCAACATGTTCCCCAAGGCGCCTGTGAACGTTGCCGGCGACAAGGAGCGCGAGCGCGCACGCTTCGTCGAGACGCAGCTCAAGGTAGACGCGCAGTCGGTCGTGTTCCTGCGCGACGATCGCGAATTGGAGCAGCTGGCGCACCGCGTGCTCAACATCGCGACACAGTGGAGCGGCTGCAGTATCAACTACGTGGGTGCGCGGGAGGTCTTCTGCCTAGTGAACGTGTCAGCGCAGGACGTCGTCGAGGTGGAGATCGACTGTGCCGACTTGGCCGATTCTGCGATCGTGATCCCAGATATCATGCCGCGCGAGGAAAGCGCGAGCTCGTTCGCGGTGCACCACGGCGCGCCGTTCTTCGTCGCAGAGCTTGAAAACGACGCTCGGTTGCGTGGCCATCCGCTCGCAACCGACCACGGCGCCGTGTCCTTCCTGAGCTTCCCCGTCTACTCGTCGTCCACCATGAGCGCGTCGTCCGGAGCCCAGAACTACATCATCGGGACGCTCGACCTGTGGAAGCTCGACCGCGTGGCGGCTAGCAGCCACGTGTCGAGCGAGTGGGTCGAGGGCATGGACGCGCTGCTGCACGCTGTCGGCGCGCGTATTGAGGATCTCGCGCACGAGTCGCACGCGTTCCTCCGCACGCGACAGCGCAAGGCCATGTCGATTGGTAGCTCGTGCGACTCGCGCAGCAGCACGCGAATGGCCGACTCGTTCGACCTGTTCGACATAGACAGCGAGTCGGTTGTCGAATCGCCGCCGATTACGGACGCCGAGACTCTTGAGCGCTTGACGCGCCTGTCGTACGCCAAGGTGCGTGGCGTCGGTAGCAACTACTCCAGCATGATGGGCGGAGGCGTGTCGGGGCCGCCGAGTTCGTCGTGGAAGTACGACGACAGCGACAATGAGAGCACAACGTCGAGCCAGAGTCACAGAAGCGACTCGAGCCGCCAGAGCAGCAGCTCGCGGTACTCATCGCACCGCTACTCGACGGCTGCGGAGCTGCACTCGACCATCGAGTCGCTGCTGCACCAGGTGTCCGAGACTTCCAAGATCATCCGCCAAACGGGAGTCGCCGTGTAAGAGGCGTCTTCGGCGAAATTATCCCCCTTCTCTGTTTGAATACTGGTCGTGCTAGTGTCGTGGATGCACGGTCGACGCTGCTCCGCGTCGTCCGCGCGATCTCCTCGTGCGTTGATAGCAGTGACGTCCTTGAAATTTTGGTATAAACTCCGAAAGTGTGTGCTATCCTGAATCCATCGGTGCTTTGCTCATTCGTGTGACGGCCACACGCTGAGGTGACGGCTGCTTCACGCAAGGCCGCAGTCGCTAGCATATCGACGCTTGCTGCTACACTGAGCCGTCGAGAACACCTGGTCGACCTACGCAGTCTCGTTACTGCCCTTCGCTACGCTGCAGCCACTGCCTGTGGTCGACCGCATGCATGTTCCTCCCACCCTACAACGTCTACGACCAGCGTTAATCAAAACTAATGCCTCCGCATTGAGAGCCGAGAGGAAGTTGTGAGCATGCCGAGCAGCGGATGAAAGGCGTCTACCCGACTACGTTGAAGCGGTCACCAGCATCGTGTGTCGTATCCGTAATTTGCACCTCCCCATCCACACAAAAGCGTAAATTGACGACACGGAGAGCTCACATTTGATAAATCAGCTTGCACCATGGCTTCGCTTTCCAAGAAGATGCGCAGGAAGCTCCTGGCTCCCGCGCTTGATGGCGCCCTCCCTCACAGCGGGGAAACGCGTGAGAGAAGAACGAGGCTTACCACTTGTGATCTGCTTCTGTTTCGTACTCCATCGCGCTTTTTGTCCCTGTACGGAACCCAGGACGGAGCGACCGACATAGCAGAGTAGTCCTCACGACCCTGGTGATCGCGTTAAGTGAGAAGACGATGGCTGACCACGGGGCTCTGGGCGTCCCCGGCGACGCGGTAATGGCGGCAGACGGCATCAGCGCGCAACCAAAAGGACAGAAGGAGAAGGAGACAGCGGAGACACCAGCATGAGGCTCAGACGCGCAGTCTCTTGGTCAACACCACGCCGGCGGGCATCCAAGGCAGAGCGACGAAACATCAAAGAACGACGGAGTTTTGACACTGGAATCAGACTCGCTCGTCCTGAGCGGAACAACCAAGGTTAGCGCTATGCATGCGCCCAACACCGCAGCGCTCCCCACGGATGAGCTCGGACACCATGCGGCATCGCGTTACCGACACGTTCGCAGGGGTATCGAAGTGATGGACGCGAACGACATCGACGATGTACTGTTCGGACTACTGCTGAGCGCCGAGAGCATGAAGGACGAGATGCGCGCGTACGAGCAGCAGACCTCCTGGCTGCTGCGACTGGCGCAGACCGGTCACTTTGTGCGGCAGATCCAGCGATTGCACGGTGTCCTAGACGCCATACGTACCGAGTACTCCAAGGTACACGAGCCTGCGAGTCTGAGCGA
>JAASGW010000856.1:0-10946 GCA_023334395.1 Phytopythium sindhum | reverse complement strand
TGTGCAGGATGATGGTTCCTGTTGGGAAACTATCTGGTGACGAGGCCGACGTGTCATTGTGGGTACATGTTGTTGATATCAGCCAATCACAACGTGCCACGTGGCAGGGAGGTTCTTCGAAGAAGAACCTCACATTGAAGTTCAAGTTGGAGAATGTTCTCCTAGTCCAAGCCTCAAGCTCAACCTGATTCAATCCAAGGTTTTATATTGCATGTGTAGGTTGACTGCATTTAACCCCATAGGACCATAGTGGTTTTATGTTTGTAGGATTCAGGAACCATAAGCTCATTTCAATCCAGTTGCAAATTTTCTGCGCTCCGCTCAAGTCTCCGTTTCCTCCTTCCCTCCAAGTCGGGAAGTCAAGCTTCCTCTCTCTGCACAAGCGTGTGTGCCGTGTTTTGGGGAGTGTCGTGGACAGCGCCCCATTACAGATAAATGGCGATGATGAAAATCTTAGTTTCAAAAACTCACCATGGCGAACTTTGCCTACATCAACGGTTTTTCCAACTATTTCAGCTCCTGTCCGTTTCAGTTGTAATTCGTAATGTGGCCCCAAAAATCGAAACTCCCCCACAAACTTTGCTTATAACGCCCATTTATCATAATTATGGCGGTTCGACTATTTCCACGTAATCGTAAAAAAAATGGATAAAAATCGTCTTGTATTTTATATGCGCATTTTTATCGTCTTGGACATTACTGCGATCAATAAGAACGATCGAGTCCATGCCTTACACCGGCCAGATTCGAATCTTGCCACGCCAAAAGATCTGCTGACTGTACTTTGAGGACTCACTGTCTCATCTTAAAGCTCGAGCTTCTTACTTTGATTGCCAGGTACATCCAACGTTTCGGTCAGATTTGGTAAATGCTAGAGACACCCTTGCAAGTTCGTGGATGTCTGCATGGGTCGATGCTAATGTAAGGTAAACTGTATAGCAACGACTGCAAGGCGCCTTGCCTTAGTATGTGGACAGTAAATTATGAAATTGAGATTAAGCTTGCCCTCAACGCATGTAGTGCCATCGCCGCCACCTCTTCTTCACAGAAAACCTCAATTTTTTGTATGCACATCTATGGCTTTACTCAGACATCCTCGGGTCCACGATTGTACTTTGTGACTACCCTGCAGAATCCGATGACTGCGGCAAACAGTGTTGGGCGTTTACCTTGGAGAGCATTTTCCTAAAACACGAAAAAGCAGTATCGAAGCAATTCCCCTTCAATAACGATAGTTTGTGTGAAATTTACTAATGCGCGCTATTTTCGAAACTAAATCAGCTTTTCTTTTACAGATGCATAGCGTGTTTCCCCCTGAAACACGTTCTTGTCTTGGTTTGCGATTTTGCTACACTGTTTGCAATCGAACGCCAAGATTGCCCACTTCCTCGATTTATGTACTTCCAGTCAACTTATATATATAAAATAGGAATTCATCCGATTTTGCAAAAATGCGAGTTTTACGCAGAAGTGCCAAATCTACGAGGGCATTCGAGAATGGAACGTATTTCACTGGACATTCCGTTTTGATTTACACCTCTAATGTACAATGGCAAAACGACATAATCAATTTGATTGGCTGAAATTTACATTTTTGGCGTTCTGATTGGTCAAATATGTGTTTCTGCCATTATGACAGCTGGAAAACCTCAACTTTGAAACCCCCTACTGTAGCATTTTCATGTTGACCAATCAGTATTGACTTTTTCTGGGACAAAACATGCTCCGGCACTTGGACCAGGCGCTACAATTTTAATACCCAATACCCTAAGCTTACCGCAGCTTTTGGTATTTGGGCATATTCCAAATATACTTACGGCCGTGTTCGAGGTCGAAATGATATTTCGGTCTAAAAGAAGGCAATATGCTGTCTTTTAGCAGATAACCCTATATCACGACGAAAACGACATTTCACAAGTTCGGGGTCCTTATGAATTTTATGAAATGTAATTTCACTCCTTTCGAGGTTATTCTAATTCTTAGTTGTTGCACCCCAAAATCTCGATATTTGATATAAAAACTCGTCCGAGATATTATTTTGGAGGGTCCTCGAACACGGCCTAATTTAATACTTGTTACAAATACCCGATGTAAAAGTCTCGATTACCGCAACCTTTGAACACTTCAACCGCAGCAATGGGACACTCCTCCAGCCGCACACTGACCGTCGCATTGCTGTTGATCTCGTCTAACGCTGAGATCATCATCAGCCGCGCCGGTGGCGGTCACAGGTCCGGGCTCGTTCGGATTCCGCTGCTCCACCGCGACGAGCTTGACGTCTTCGGCCGCGTGCGCATCGGGGCGCAGACCCTCGACGTCGTGTTTGATACCGGGTCCAGCGAGACATGGGTCTCGGCCAGTGCCGCTGCAACGAATGGCCGCCCCGGAATCGCTTCGTGCTCATCAGACGAGCAATATGACGAGTTCATTATCGAGTACGGAGGCGGGCGCGTGGCTGGCCGGGCGGCGCGGCGCGCCATCCACTTGGTCGCGTCCGCCCCCCACACAGAGGTGACGTTACCGTCCATGTGGATGGGCTACGTTGATCGAGACTCGGCTGTGCTCGATGAGATTCGCGTGGATGGAGTACTCGGCCTCGGAATGGAGGCGCTTCAGCAGCAGTGGACGGTGTCCGCGAGCTCCAAGGGGGTCAGTGGCGGTGCCTCGGGTGGTGATGGCGAGGAGAATATGAATGATGCGGGCCAGAGGCCACTGCTGCTCGAACTACTCGCAAAGGGCAGTACGATGGCGCCGTTAGACAGCGGCATACCGCTCGTCTTCTCTATCTTCATCAACTCGGCGCTGCATCGAGAAGAGGATCCGTCATCGCAGCTCATTTTAGGCGGCGTCGACCCGGAACTCGTCAGCCACAACTCGACGTGGAGCTTCTTCCCAGTCGTCTCGTATACCCACAACGAGGCCGACGGCTACGGATTCTGGGCGCTGCGATTGTGTAGCATGGCGATGGGTGATCAACTGCTGCTGTTTGGACGTGAAGAAGGCGCAGAGCAGTCGTTATTGGTTGCCGTGGTTGACTCGGGCTCTTCACTCATCCTACTCCCGGCGTCGGCGTTCCACCTCGTCGTAGCCACGCTGTCGCGGGAGTTTGGGACGCGGTTCTCATGCTCACAGCGCGACCACTCGGCCTTCGAGTCGTTCGAGTGTGACTGTCGGCGCTGCTCCGCGCAAGAATTCCCTGACCTGAAGATCACGCTGGGCTCCAACGACGGGAAGCAGCAAACTCTCGTACTGCATGGGACTGACTACGTGTGGTGCGGTCGGCGCCGACTCGGCGAGTGTTCCCTGCTCCTCGACGTGGACGCGAGCGCAACCGACGATCACGTCGTTCTTGGCGCCGTCTTCCTTCGTGCCTTCTACACGGCATTCGACTACTCGAACAAGCGGATCTCATTAGCACGGCCCGTTCACCATGCTAGCCACAGCTCCGAACCACATACTAGCAGCTCCGTCTTCGGTTGGCGCTCAGTTGCTGTCGCACTGGCGGTCCTCGGCGGCTCCATGTTCTCCCTGGTTCTCATCGCAACCTTGGATTGACGCAGCACAAGCACCTACACGACTGCACCGGATAACATACCCAAACCAATGATGCCCCACGGGGCACGCGCTTTACTTTACCGTTATTTACTGCTGCTGGGTCTGCTGAGACGCCTCGTTCACGTCCTTGACCCAGATCCGTAGGGTGTCGAGCTGAACGGTACTGCCGCCGCCGTCTCCGCCAGCGACAGTGTCGCCCAACACGCCGCCACCAACACCAGTTCCAACCATACTGGCCGCCAGCGGCACCGGCTCCCACTCCGAGATGAGCTCAATGTCGCGTCGGTAGCGCTGCAGCAGCACGCGGAGCAGCCGCACGAACTCGCTGCGCACCTGCGGCGAGATCTGCGAGATCTCGAGCGCGCGCGCACGCAGGTCCTTGGTCTGTTTGCACTGGAGCAGGTCAGCGATCCACGTGAGGCAGAAGCTGAACTTCTTGAGGTTCGCTTTGCAGATGCCGACGCGCAGCAGGTTCATGAGCTCGCGCTCCTGCGCGAGTCGCGGGCATTTGTGCACGACGATTTCCTCGATGCGCTCGAACAGTGCGTCCTCGTTCTCCTTGCCGTGCACGCCTTGGCTGTAGCACTTTTCGCACAGCTCGTACTCTTGGTGGTCTAGCGAGCGACACGTCCGACAGATCCACTTGACCCCCGTGAGCGGTCCGCGGCCGCAGCCGTCGCACATAGACTCGTCGTCTTCCAGCGACGTGTTCGCGGTTGTCAACTGTGGCTTGTGCCGGTTGAGCCGGTCCATGACGCTGCCCATGATCTTCTTGATCTTGCCGTCCTTGGACGCGCCCAAGCCGCCCACGCTCGAAATGAACGAGGAGGCTCCACTACGTCTGTCGCCGTCTATCTCCGTCGAGAAGCCGCTCGACGCCAGTGTCGGCGTACTGATCGTGCTGATGGACGAGGGCGACGGCAGCGCGTTCATGGACTGAAGTCGCGTGCTCTCGACGGCAAACGTGGGAGTCGACCGGTTTGGAGCCATCGTGTACCGACGCGAGGCGGACTTGCCGCCGTCCGCCCCTGACGACGAGGACGACGCGCCAGCTAACGCACGGGAGATGTACATGGCCTTTGTAGGGTGGAGCTCGCGCGGCCCGTGCGGCACGGGCGACGCGTTGCGCTTGTCGCAGTCAACGCAGTCGAAGAGGTGCGTCACGACGGGCGCCTCGTCGCTCGTCGACGACGTGACCGTGTCGGTTTTCGGGTCGCTCTCGATGAGGGCGGCGGCGTCGTCGCTGGAGGTCGAGCCCAGCAGAGCAGTGTCCAGTGTTGGAGGGGATTGGCCCGTGACAGCCGACAGCGAGCGCATGTAGGCTGGCGCCTTCGACTCTGCCTTGCTCGTCCCCCCGTCCTCGACCGTGACCGAGGGCATCAAGGACGGGGAGGGCGGGGGCGTCGCCGCGGGGATTGGCGGCGCGACGGCAGCGGGAGTAGCAGGGCTGCGCGGCCTGCACTCGATGCGGAAGTCCATCGTCTGCTTGGCGTACGTGCGACTGAAGCAGCGCAGCTCCGAGTCGCCGCTCCTTTCTCTGACGATGTCCGTGAGCACGGGGAGCAGGTACAGCAGCAGCACCTTGCTGAGCTCCTCGTTCACGTCCTGGAAGACCTTTTCCCACGGCTCGAGCGTCGCGAGCGACTCGTCGTCGCGCGCGAGCAGGTCCAGCAGCGGCTGCAGCTTCTCGCGGCTGGCCGCCGACAGCTTGTCCAGCAGCGCGCGCGCGTTCCGCAGGCTCTTGGCGCGCGCATCCGGGCCGCTGGTGGCTGCGCTCGCCTTGGCCGCCCACGGCGTCCACCCGCCGTCCTCGCCGTCCGAGATGGTCGTGCGCCCCGGGCCGAGCATTTCGAGGTCGACACTCGACTGGCTGGGCGCCTGCACGGCGTTCAGCTGCTGCAGGTAGCGGTCCTTCCACGCGGCCACGGCGCTCTCGAGCTCCTCGAGCCGCTTCTGCATGACGCGCACCTGCTGCTCCTTGAGCTGGATGTAGTTCTCCTTCAGGCACAGGTCCTTGGTCAGCACGCTGTTCTCGCGCTGCAGCGTCTGCAGCTGCGCCTGCAGCGCCGACAGGTTGTGCTGCGCGGCCACGGACGCAGATGGCGAGGGCGCCGACGTCGCCATGATGCCGGAGTGTGAACTTGGAGCTTGAGCTGGAAAAAGGGGAGAGCGGAGCGAGCGAGGTTTTAGCCAACGGGGAGTAAGGAATTGTGGGGTTTTGGCCAATAAGATGAGAGAAAAAGGAGGTCTCTCGAGCGGTTTTAGCGCTATATTGTAGCGCAATAGCGGTAATATGCCGCGGTGTTATTAATACTGAGCCTGCTAAATTTATACTTTGAAGTGATGACTTTTGGTACAGTATTTTACCGTCAGCACCCAAAGTACTGAAGTAACATCAAATTAATATACTGAGTTAGCGATGTATAATGCACTGCTGAAAAACACAAATGAACAAAATATTTAGCAATTGTTTTATAAATATCCACAATGTATTCGCATTTTCCATAATTGCGAAGGTCGAAGCGGAAGTGCAGTGAGGAAGTCGAAGCTATCACTTTAACTTCCGTACGAAATCATAAGTGCTCGTCGTTGCATTTATGATATACTATGCAATGGTGCTGCTCTTGTTGCCTTCAGTGCCCTCGACCGATTGTCTAGGCGAGCTCCGCGGCAGCGAGCGCGAGCGCCACCAGCACCGCAGGTCCGGTCTGACGCGCCGCGGTCTCAGCTGCAGACGCATCCCCGGTGGTCACCGACTCCGGCGCGTCGGTGGTCAGTGCAGGAATCGTCGACTTGGTGGTGGTAACGGCGGCGGCGGTGGTGGTCTTGGTCGTCGAGGTGTCTGTTGCGGTCGATACAGCGGAGGTCTTCACAGTGGTCATCACGGAGCCGACGTCGCTGAACGCGAAAGCGAGTTCGTCCTCGCCAAATTCGCAGGCCTTGACGCTCGGGAAGTGGATGCAGACTGCCGCGAGCGGCTTC
Source organism: Phytopythium sindhum (assembly GCA_023334395.1). Lineage (NCBI taxonomy): Eukaryota > Oomycota > Peronosporomycetes > Pythiales > Pythiaceae > Phytopythium > Phytopythium sindhum. The sequence continues at coordinate 4,409 of JAASGW010000856.1, read as the reverse complement.
ACGAACGTCGACAGCGACTCGCGGATGAACGATGCCGTGCTGTACGAGCCATCATTAGTTGTCGACGCGTCATCTTCACCAGCGACCAGCGCATCTGGTGACACAGCCTGCGACTCGAGGAAGGACACGACCGAGACCGAGACGGCGGCGCTTCCGCTTGCGTCACTCGCAACGGGGGCGGACGTCGACGGCTCCTCCTCCTCCTCCTCGCTGGCGCTTTCCGAGGCTGAAGCGGTCGAGTTGACTGAGCCATCAGTGCTGTCGCTGAAGCTGTTGCTCGCTACAGGACCAGCTCTCGCACTGGAACTCCCACCGACGCTGCTGCTCTCGTCCTCGCTGCCATCGAAACTCTCGCTGGAACTGCTGTTGAAACTTGAGGTGCCAATCCACTCCTCCTCACCCTCGCTGCCGCTCTCGCTATCGCCGACCGGGACCTCCCCGTCGTCCGACGACAAGCCGGTAGGGTCCTCCGGGTAGATACTCATGGCGGCGCCGAGATCGTCGAGCAGGTTCACGGCCTTCATCGCGACGCTGTCTTCATCCAACATCCACTCGAGCAGGTAGTCGCCGCGCACGCAGGTCCCCGACGCGAACAAGTCGCTCAGCTTCTGCACCCACGGGGAGACGTCCGTCTTGACGACCAGCGTCGACCAAATGGGGAAGGACTTCACGTACGACACCAGGTTCTGCATCGTGGCGTAGCAGATGCCGTACGGCTCGCCGCCAGGGAGAACAGCGAACTCGTCATACCCTCCCGTTGTCGTCCGGAACTGCTCGCCCTCCACGGCGGCGCACACCGACTCCTCGGGGATCTGGACCGCCGCCACTAGCGACATGACTAGCTCCATATCGCTGCTGGCCTGACCGATTAAGTTGGAGATGAGCGAGTAGCCGCACGTCTCGGAGGTCTCGCCCACGTCCACGCTGTTTATCGTCGACTTGACGGAGCAGATAGCGTTGGTGACCAGCTTGGACAGGGTCGTCGTGAGATGCTGGAGGTTCGATCCGAAACTGGCAGTGATGACCGCGTTCATGTCCGAGCAGCAACCGCCAGCGCTGCTCAGCGCCTGCGCGAGTACCGGGAGGAAGACGTCGTTCAGACACGGCACCGCCGTGTCCACGACAATAGGGCAGAAGTCATCGCTGAAGAAGGCGTCCGAGAAGGCGACGTCGGGCGGGAACGCCAGGTCGCTAGACGCCTCGAGCGCCTGGATGCACTGCCTGACCTCCGTCGACGTCGACATGGCCATGACCACGTCCACGAGGTTCACGTTGGCGACGCACTTGGAGAACCACGGGAAGTTCTCGTCCACTGGGGCGAGCACCTCCTCCAACTGCATGGCCGTGAGCTGCTCGGGCGAGACACCATTCAGCTGCGCCACCGACGAGATGAACGGGCTGTCCTTGTCGGCCAGCATCTTGCACGTGGCAGCAGTGGTCGCGACGACGGCAGCAGCACGGAGAGCGAGCGCGAAGGCGATCGTCTGGGTGAAGAGGCGCATTGCTGATCGGGTAGCTTGGAGGCTGGGGTGGTGGCTAGGGCGGAGTGTTGGCGGTCAAATCCGGAATGAGGAAGTCGATGCTTTCTTAGCGAGACCGCCCACCATGGCGCCCATGACCACCATCTTCAGCCTCGCTTGACTTGCAGTCGCAGACCTGCGATTGTTCATAGCGGCTAAAATGTGTGACATGGGAACGTGCCGTCGATCGTTCCTAAGGATACGGCAACGGGTCGTCTGGGACCAAAGATAGCGGCAATGGACAAAGCAGAGAAGCCAATGAATCGTGCCTAGCATAGCGGTGAGTCGTTCATTCTTGTCCCAAGACTGAAGAAGTCGTGCTTTTGAGTAAGACTGACCAACCATTTCGCGCTATAAATGGCAAAGGCCGACTCTCAGGTCTGACAGGTGAGTGGTTTCACCGCCGGCATGGGATAGCACAGTTCTCACCCAGGCAAAGTGCAATTCAGCGGCAGTGTTGGTGTTGGCGATGCCTCTAACTCTAGCACTAGATCCTTTGGGCGCAAACTCAACGGGATATTAAGCGGCCGAGAGACTCGAGCACGTTGATCTCAAGATAAGCGCTGCATCATGAAGTCTTGGACGTACCCAACATCTCCGAGGTGTAGACCTAGTCGACTCGCACACGTAGGCTGCTGGTAGCTCCATGATCAAAGCGTTCATTACGAGTAAGCTTGCTATGATAAGTCTTAGACCTTTACGGTGAAATGGCACGACTCATGGATCTAAGCTCTAGGATACAAAATCCCGACGTTCAGCAAGGCGGCAAAGAGCGAAAACAATACGTAACGACGACGCCATGCACTAGAGTTCGGAGCTTGCAAGACGACACAGTTCCATGACACGTGCTCGCTCACTCACGCTTGCCACTGGAGGTGGTCTCCTCGTGGCAACCATCAACGAGATTGCTCCGTGCGGAGTCTCCGTCAAAGTCCAGACAGCGCGGAGCCGCCGCCTTGGACTTGGCTGGCCACACGGTGGGCGACGCGCTTGGGTGGGCAGGGACCATTCTGTCCGCCGTTCGCGTCCCTCCAGTCGTTACGCACGGAGACGCCAGGAACTCGTTCGTATCCATGTATCTAGCTATCGCAGCTTCGTTGGCCGTGGGCTGAGTCTGCGTGGCGTCTATCGCGTCGGTCTTGCGCGGGTCCACGACGATCTTGATGCGCTTTCGATGCCGCGGGAGCGCTTGACTCGCCGCAATCGTCGTTGTCGCCGCAGTGGCCACTCGTTTCGCATCTTTCGCCGTGTCCACCAGCTCCGTTTCCTCCGCGTCCAGCTCCTTCTGGGGCTCCCAGTCGGTGACGCGGCCATCCAGCATGTCTGTCTCTGTATCCTCCACGGTATCTGCCACCGGCGCGGCCGCTTTCTCATCGTTAGATACGTCAGCTTCAGCCACCCACGGGTTGGCGCAAACTTGAGAAGTGGTCGCTCGCTGCGCCGGGTCCACATTAAGCAGCTCGACTAGGAGATCCTGGACCGCAGAAGGTAGCTTGTCGTCGAACCTCCAGCTCTTCAACAGCTCTCGGACGCCCTTATGACGCACGACGCGGAACCGCGGGTCCGCATCGTTCGCGTGCTCGAACGGTGGCGCACCCGTCATCATAATGAAGAGCAGCACCCCGAGCGACCACATATCCGCCTGCAGCCCGTTGTAGGAGTCGCCCGGCGAGCTCTGGAACACCTCAGGCGCCATGTAGAAGGCCTTGCCGACACGCCCAGAGCAGCTCTCGCCCGAAGCGCTCGCGAGCCCAAAGTCCGCGACTCGGCAGCGGTCGTCGGCGTCCAGTAGCACGTTCTCGAGCGACAGATCGCGGTGCGCGACCCCCCGCGAGTGGATAAAGCGCAGTGCGCGTGCGATCTGCGCGAAATACCTCTGCGCGACGTCCAGCGGCAGCGCCCCGACGCTCTCCAGCTGCGAGAACAGCTCCCCACGCGCGCAGTAGTCGAACACGAGGCAGTGCGAGTCCGTGCGCCAGTCGACGAAATCCTCGAGCAGCGTCAGGACGAACCGGTGGTCTCCTCGGTCGGTCGCGCCGACAGCAGCGGTGCCCGTGGAGAGAAGGCGGAGCGTCTCGAGCTCTGCGAGGCCGTCCTCCTGCACGCGCGGGCCGGCGACCGCCCGCCGAACGGCCATGTGCGCGCGACTCATCATCTTGATGGCGACGAGGCCGCCAGTGGCACGCCGCCGGGCTAGCACCACGCGCCCGTAGATGGCCGCGTGGACGAAGCCGACGAGCTCGAACGCGTCCATCCGGTCGGTCGGTCGGTCGGAACGGCGCTTTGGTCTCCGCTTGCAGTTGAAGAATGGCGGGTGGGTGGACGCGCGCCAGAATTAGGCCGTCGACGGGCGGAAAGCATACTCAGTTCAAGTGTAAAACGCCGGACTCGCGCGGATTTTCTCGCGTCGCTTCGCCGTGTTCTCTGTGAATTGTTCTTGTCACACGTCACATCTATCAACCGTACCGATACGAAAACCGGTATCCCAAGTTCAAGTACTGCTTTACACGTATTGTAAACCAGTACAACATCCAAAAAACCGCGACTGAATCAGTAGTGCCGCGTGAAGGTGATCTCGTCCACCTGCGCGCCCGACGTATTGTACACGTTGTACGTGACGGCCACGGCGCGCGCGGACAGGTCCACGTCGAATATGGCGAACCCGTAGCGCTTCTCGTAGAAGACGACCTGTAATGGGGCGCTGTCCACGACAGTCCCCAAAACACGGCACGCACGCTTGTGCAGAGAGTGTAACGGGGTTACACGTACAGCACAGTATGACACTGTACCGTACTCTCTAGAGAGTAGTGTGCGGCACACTACTCTGAGTTCGGGTCCTAACGGAATAGTGTTGCACACACTATTCCCTGCACACATCCGCACAAGCCA
>JAASGW010000855.1:0-10947 GCA_023334395.1 Phytopythium sindhum | reverse complement strand
GTGCTCGTCAGTCTCATCAACCCTGGCTGGCGCAACATGTCGTTCCCCATGATGGGTCGCATCGCGTTGAGCTGGCTGCTGACTGTTCCGTTCGCCGCCGCCGTGTCCGCCTTCTTGACGATGATCTTCCGCTCGTACATCCGCAACTGAGCGCGCGTCCATCAAGCAGGAGAGGAACCATGATGCTGCTGAAAGCTCGAAGGAGACGCTGCAGGCGGCACCGCATGAGTATTGCATATAAACATCCAACAAGATGCTGTAGTGAAAGGTTCTACGAAGCCGCACCCTCGACTAGCCACCCTGCTGCTCTCGTGCACAGTGATCATCATGCTATCATGCTATTGCTTCAGTAGCTTCATACCATCTACTGGGCGACAAACACCTTCATCATTTAGTATACACTCCAAATTGATGAATATATTAACAAAATGAAGGTAAGATGTAAATTGTTACCTCTATGAATACATAATTCAACCTAACTGGTACAAGTTTATCTGAAAGGGTCTGCCGCGACACCTGAATCTGATTCCACTCCGAGTATTTCTGATCCCAGCAGGGCGATTTTTGAAATTTCCCTCGAATTTGAGTTTTGACTCGCGGGAAAACGCGCGCGCGCTGATTGCTCTCGCATACAAACGCCAAGTCGAGGAAAGGACGATACGGCAGGCCAAGGCGATCGATCGCGCGACCTCCGCGGGCAGGAAGAAGGACGGCGGCGGCCACGAAGACGACGGCGACGCGTGCGTAGGCGGTGCGTATAGTAGCGGCGGCGGCGGCGGTTCCCTCCTTCCCTCCTCCCTCCTTCGCGTCGGCGGCTCCTGGTCGCCTTCAGAACGTGCAGAGCGCCGCGACCGAGCCCCTTTGCTCGCTCGCGCGCTCCCGATCGGAGGTGCGCGATTCCAGCCAACGCACTCGAGCCGGTGACGGCGGCGCGCGCGGCCAGCTCGCGGAAGCGGCCACGCATTGAACCAGGCGCGCGCGCCCGCGGCATGGGCGGCGTGCCCCTCGACGACAAGGAAAACCTGGCGCCTGCAAACGCTAACACGAGCGCGCGCGGCGACGGCGGCGACGGGGCCGACCGGGTCGCCAAGGCGCCGCGCATGGCTACAGAGGTATGTGGTGTTGACGTTAGATGTATGAGGCTTCCTCTGGCTTGCCGGTATTGGTCGATGCGATCGCTTGTGTCCGCCCGTCTCTGACGTTGCTCTCCGTATTCTCCCCGTGCTTGCAGTCCTACCGGCGAAGCACGCGGATTCTCTACGTAGGCGAACATTTGACGGAGTTCTTTAGCGTTCGTCCCGATGAAACAGAGCGTATGCAAGTGATCGACAAGCTGCAGGACAACCCCACATCGCCAGAGCTATGGCTTGAGGCGCTCAAGGCCATGCCGCCGCAAGCAAAAACGTACGTCAGGTCGCGGGCGTTCCGGCGCGCGATGGGCCTCATGGACGCGAAGCAGTACCGTAACGTGCCCAGCTTCGTGCACCTTTGGATCCTGTTGGCCAAGCTGCAAGGGTACGTTCTCAACCTTGATTTGTTCTCTTGATTTAGCCATAAACGCGCGGGAAAACAGCAAGGCTGACATAACACTGCTGTGCTCATTCTTTCTTACTCAAGGACTGAGAAAGGCACGCGCGAAGAATTTGAAAAGATGATTACCCAAAATGTCGGAGAGCGAGTGCCGATGTTCTACGAAGAGTTTGCCGCTTTTGAGCTCAAATTCGGTGGGTATTGAGGATTCCTTACTCCTCGCACCGAGTCCCCGCTGGCATGCGCACGGCACTGCTGTGCATCTGGACAAATCTAACGCCACTTGTACTGTTCAATGCTACTTTCCAGGCAATCTCACCAAATCGGATGAAATCCTGGAACTTGGCGTCCGGAATCGCGCATACGACGAAGAGGAGAGGCAACACATGCAGAAGCGCATTATCACTGGCCGCCTCGCTTCACCAGCATCCTTCCCGATGGCGCCATCGCCGTCGTCTGCAGTAAAACGGGAGGTGTTCCAGACGCTGCACGAAACTGCACGCGTTCCAGGGGTTTCAGCAATCAAACAGGAGGTGTTCCAGACGCCGCACGAGACATCAGGGGTTCCAGGGCACTCAGCAATCAAGCGGGATGTACTCCAGACACCACACGAGACGTATGTCGCCCGCGGTCTTTCAACTCCTCGGAATGGTGCCAAGACAGGTCTGCCTGCATCGACCACAATCACCACACCAATCGGCGTCGCAAAGCCACTTGTGACCGGTTTATCGACTGTCTCCAAGCTCTCGCGCAATGACGGGAGCTCGGTAATGACCACACCGTCCTACGCTGCTCGACCGTCAGCCAAATCGCAGAGCACGACGAGGAAAAGCAGTTTGAACTCGTCACGTCTGAGGACACTGGGTAAGCGGCAATTTCTTGTTCTCGTTCGAGTTTTGCAAGACTAACGTTTTATCTGTGACTTACGCCAGCACACTTGGGTGCGCCACTGCGTGTAGTCGCCTCAGCGAACTTGAACGACAGCAAAAGCGACGACGATGAGGACGATGAGATGCTGTCGCCTAGTCCTCCCAAGGAGAAGAAGATGACCCCTCCTCAGGTACGAGCCTCTTGAAAGCAATGTGCACTACCAAGTGCCCCTTGGTCTGGCATATTGTTCAACATGATTGACACCAATATGTTCTGCATGCAGAGCTCACAGGCACCAGCAAGACCTGCGAAGAAACCTTCGATCGGTGACCTGTCATACATCAAGAACTGGGCTCCTGATCGTCTAGTTGGAAGTACCAAACCCGCTCAACCCGCCGCTATCACAGCCACCAGCAGCAACGCTCCTCTCACACAAAAGCAGCCCAGATCGGGCTCGACATTTGTCGCAGGATTCGGCGTGGACTCTCGGCAACACGATCAGTTTCAGCTTCCGTCCCCGAAGAGGCTGCAAATTGACGCCGGCGTGCCGCTTGCCAATCGCGGAGTGGAGAGCAGTCCGCTTTCAGTCAGCTCCGTCTCGTCAACTTCATCGCCGCCACTCATTTCTGGGGACTCGAAGATGGCGAAGGATCCGTTTGGCTCTCTGACCAGCAAAGTCGTGGTAAGTTGGATGATCTAGCTCCTCATGTGGTTGCGGACTTCAGGTTAACGAGTATTCTTTTCTGGGCGCACAGGTTGACGGTCTCACATACATCAAACTAGAGCAAATCGGCAGTGGAGGCAGCAGCAAGGTCTACCGAATGCTCGGTCCGGACCTGAAGATCTACGCACTGAAGAAGATCAAGCTGAAACGGCTGGACGAGAAGAGTATTGAGCAGTACACAAACGAGATTCAGCTCCTCAAGCGACTACAGGGCAACCCTCACATCATTCGGTTGGTAGCGGCTGAGCAGGATCTCCAACAGCGCCAGATCAACGTGGTGCGTCGTGTATCTCCACTTAGTTGAGCGCAGACATTCTTGAGTGCGTATGCTCACTGCTAACGTGATTTGTGTGGTATCAGGTGATGGAGCACGGCGAAATCGACTTGAGTGATCGATTGCGTGATTTGAAGGACGGCATGGACGAGAACTTCTTGCGAGTCATCTGGATGCAGATGCTCCAGGCTGTTCATGCGATTCACCGCGAGCGTATCATCCACGGAGACCTGAAGCCCGCGAACTTCCTGTTTGTGAACGGCGCGTTAAAGCTGATTGATTTCGGCATTGCCAAGGCGATATCGAACGACACGACCAACATCGAGCGCGACAGTCAGGTCGGCACAGTCAACTACATGTCGCCAGAGGCGATTCAAGGCAACACGACGCCTAACGGACAACGCAACCCGCACGGCAAGATGAAGGTGAGCTCCTACACCTCTTTCGGAAGTCTTATAATGCTGTTGCTCACATGTGCCGATGCCTCTCATGAACCTGGCAGGTTGGTCGAGCAAGTGACATTTGGTCACTGGGGTGCATTCTGTACCAGATCGTCTACGGAAAGCCCCCGTTCGCGGACGTGCACAGCATCATCGAGAAGTTCCGCTGCATTATCGACCCGTCCGTGCCGATCCAGTTCCCGCCACTCAACAACAAGGACCTAGAAGACGTCATTCGATCGTGTTTGCAACGAGACCACCGCGCGCGACCGCCTATCGATGGGGAACGTGGGCTGCTGCAGCACCCGTTCTTACGAAGTAGCAGCAGCGGCGGCGACTTGGCGTCAACCGTCACTCTCGACAATGCGCCGCAGGTGCTTTCGCAGCTGGGGGATCTTCTTCGCGCACAGGGAGTCGACGTCAGTCGGGTATCAACCTTCTTGTCGATTGGGCAGCAAGGGCTGCGCCGCGCGACCAGAAACAGCTTCACGTCCCCCCAGATCGGCTACAATACCCAGGAGCGGCGAACGGAGATCTAAACCAGCAGTTGGAAGGTTTTCATCTCTAGTCCATCGGCCCTTGACGCGGGGCGAGCTTCACCTCCACGCTTGGAGCTGATGGTATTGTCGCCCAGCCCGTGAGTGTTGATCCCACAGCGCGCAAGGTCACCACCGATAGTGTAAGAAGTATTAACTTTTCAATGACAGAGGATACAATAGGAGCGTTTTTGGTCGCAGCCTTTGCGATCAGCTGGTGTGGTGCATCTCATGGAGCCGTCCAGCGTTTGTAAAACGCTCGGAAAGAACAAGGCGCGTTCGACATCCACTCGGATCTCGTTTGGGACAGAGACTCGAGCACGAAGCGTGCTACGAGGCTATACCTCGCTCTCTAGCAATCGATGTCAACGCATGACGATCATCCTGCACACTCTAGCTGCCCAATGCTTCGTAGTGGTAGACTCTGCACGCCACTTTGTCGAACACAGAGCTTGCGCTGCAGCGCAGAGCGACTCAAACTGTATACTTGTCTCCGATCGCATATTTCTCGGCCCAGCTGTGCGATTCCGCCAGCATGGTGTCCATGCGTCACATACACGCTTCCTAGATGGCTACACGGACACGCTGTGGTACCTCCAGACCTTTGAGACCGACCAAAATGAAGGCAGGAGTCGATTGCACTTCATTTTAGATGCAGTAACGGATCTCCGACAGACTATTCCTGGCACTCAACACAGCAATGCGTCCACCACTAAGGCCTTATCCTTCACGACGCTATTACGTGCATTGTTCGTTTTCCTCTTTCGTGGCTACGACCACAAGCTCACGCGCAGGGCGTTTATGTCTGGAACGCTCCGAAAAAATCGTGTCGCTCATGTGTGGGCCTTGTGACTGTACGTCTGCACCATATTGCGCCGTTCTCAAAACAGCAGCGGCAGCCACCTGAAGCCGGAAAACAGCTCTCCCAGTATCGACCCGCCCCTGAAAGCCACACTTTTGGACTCAAGTCGCATACCCAGCTGGCTCACATGAGGCGTCCTGCTCTTCCCAGCTCTATTTCCACCTGCTCCTTGTGCTCTCTCGTTTTTTCCTGGTCTGGAGGTGAGCCCGAAGCCCAAGCGACTCTGCGGCAGGGTCGACCGCCACATTTCATTCTTCTTTTCGCCTTCACAGCATCACATCATAGCGCGCATTGGGCCTGGCAGCAATGCCCGAGCACCAGCCCACCAACAAGGCCGCTATGTCCGAGTACCAGTACTCCAACAAGGTGATCGACATCAACGACCGGTCCACGTACAACCGCCCCGACACGCCGCCGTACACTTTCGCCAACAGCCGCGAGCAGCACTTCATGGACCTCACGGAGCAGTCAGGTTATGAGCCCTCGGGGCCGGCCACGCGCTCCAACTACGCTCGCTCACGCCAGACACGTAGCGGGTACGCGAACAGCGGACACGTTCGCAGTGGCTACATGCGCTTCCCCGGGACGCCCAACTCTCTGCACAACACCAACCGCAGCGAGTACGACCACCTCGCCACAGCGCGGTTGCCGATCGTCTCGCGCAGTGTTCACCTGCGAGAGTGCCTCGCCGAATTCCTCGGCACCTTCGTGATGGTCTGCTTCGGCCTCGGCGTCAACAATCAGGTCTCACTCTCGGACGGCAAGAACGGCACGTGGATGAGCATCAACTTTTGCTGGGGCGTGGCTGTCCTGATGGGCGTCTACTGCTCCGAAGGTGTGAGCGGTGCTCATCTCAACACAGCTGTCACGTTTGCACACGCCGCGTACGGCCACTTGCCGTGGTGGAAGGTGCCCGGGTATGCGCTTGCCCAGATTCTTGGTGGGTTCGTCGGTGCCGCGTGCGTCTTCTTGTTGTACCTGCAGAAGATCAAGGAGGTGGACCCGAACTTCGAGACGACGCAGGGCAACTTCGCAACGTACCCAAGCGAAGGCATCTCGGGCTTCACGGCCTTCTACACGGAGATGATCGCCACGGCCGCGCTCCTGCTTGGTATCTACGCCATCACGGACGAGCGCAACCGTCCAGCTGGTCCTGTCGGCGCGCCATTCGCGTTCGCACTGCTGATCATGGCGCTTGGCATGGCGTTCGGCATGAACACGGGCTACGCCATGAACCCAGCGCGCGACTTCGGTCCGCGCCTCTTGACAAGTATGGTTGGGTACGGGTCCAAGGTGTTTTCGCTGGACAATCACTACTTCTGGACGCCGATTGCTGGCCCGCTGCTAGGTGGGGTTATTGGCGTGGGAATCTACACGCTGCTCATCCAAATCCACCATCCCCTGGGCTCCTCCGCCGCCGGCTCAACCGAATAGAGCATCATGTTGTCTTCACGCTACCTTTAGAGCTCGTTGTTCAAGGATTGATGCATCCGTAGCTGTTCACAAACCATAATAAGTGATCCATGTTGTGTATTTCATCGTCTCGTTTGGGCTCGCACCAATAAAAGAATAGTTCGAGGAAAGCGTCGCAGCTGCCAGCGCGACTTGTAGATTTCGTTTAGGCTCTTTCGCATCGTGGAGTCGTCGAGCTGCGATTTAAGACCAGTTCGCTGTTACCATTGTCCAAAAGTCATCAACATCTGCAACTATTGAGACGTGCCCATTGAAGGAGACTTCAGTGATATGCATTGTCTCTTGGCCCAGCGATAAAACGACGGTGAACAGCGAAATGGCTTCAGATCCACACGAAACACACACACACATACAATGTGTTTCATGGCTCGTCGGCTGGTAATGCCCAGGCCTCCAGCTAGTAGGGAGCCACGAATAGAGGGAGTCTTCGAGGGCAGAGGCTGCAAGACCAACGTATCTACAGCCACAACGAAATGCCATCCGGCCCATAAAGCCATAAAGCGAATTTGGAGCGAAATTTTGTGCGCTGGTGACCTGCGCGTGTTCTCCTCACCGCCAAGTGAGCTCTCTGTTTTGGTCGTGTCGCTGAGTCGGTCGATATCGACAGATCTGGTACACCAGCAAGTCATTGCCTCATCGTCGAAGCCCAACCAGCTATGCATTTTCGTCTCAACTGATCATGCAGTGTCCCTCACGCTCCATTCACGCCACTTAAGATAAGGGGTCGAAAGCGTTTTCATTGCAGTTGAATTCTGTAGATGTGCTGGGCTTTACGTTAGTTGGTCCGCATTCAGAGACAGCAGGGAGCGGAAAGCGTGCCTCAACGTACCGTCAGCAAGAAGCAATTCGCTGTTTCGTCAGCAGCGTATGGCGGGGTCCCGCGCCACTTGTTGCCTCCAGCATCCACGAATGCGCAAGTCGCATACCACAAGTGTCCATTTGGCCCAGAGCCACGTCAGCTGTTCAAGATGTCGCGGCGACAGATGCTAGCTGGAAGTACGGCTCTTCCGGATTTAGTCGCGCATCGACCAGGGTACTCATTTGCTGCAACACTGCTCAGAGCTCGCTCGCTGTTCACTTTATCTTCTACTTCCTTCGAGTCGTGTCCGGTCGAGAGCCTACACACACGGCAGCACCATGCCGCTCAGTATGTCCGATTACAACATTGACGCCAGCAACTACATCATCGACCTACCCGACAAGTCGGGCTACGTGGGCTACTCTGGGTACCCGGACACACCCAACTCGCTCCACCAGACCAACCGCAGTCAGACCTGGACCCGTCCGGGCGAGCCCAAGCTGCCGTTCGTCACGCATAGCGTGCATCTGCGCGAGTGCTTCGCCGAGTTCCTCGGCACCTTCGTGATGGTCTGCTTCGGCCTCGGCGTCAACAATCAGGTCTCACTCTCGGACGGCAAGAACGGCACGTGGATGAGCATCAACTTTTGCTGGGGCGTGGCTGTCCTGATGGGGATCTACTGCTCCGAAGGCATCAGCGGCGCGCACTTGAACCCTGCCGTCACGTTCACGCACGCTGTCTATGGACGCATGTCGTGGTGGAAGGTGCTCGGATACGTGGCCGCTCAGACGCTTGGCGCCTTGTGCGGTGCGGCCATCGTCTTCGTGCTCAACTACCAGCACATCAAGCAGCTGGACCCGACGCTGTCCACCACGCAAGGTAACTTCGCCACATACCCCGCTGACGGCCTCTCCAACCTGACGGGTTTCTACACCGAGATGCTCGCCACCGGCATGCTGCTACTGGGCATCTACGCCATCACAGACGAGCGGAACCGCCCCGCAGGTCCGATCGCAACCCCCTTCTCGTTCGCGCTGCTCATCATGGCGCTGGGCATGGCCTTCGGTATGAACACGGGCTACGCGCTGAATCCAGCCCGCGACTTCGGGCCGCGGCTCTTCACTTGGATGGCTGGCTACGGGTCTAAGGTGTTCACGCTCAACGACGGCTACTTCTGGGTCCCGATCGTCGGTCCGTGCGTCGGTGGCGTAATCGGCGCGGGCACCTACAACCTGCTTGTCGAGATCCACCACCCGCAAGACTAACCAGGACGTGCGCAACGCATCGTCGTCGATCATGTCGAGTTTGTTGGAGTAAATGTTGTCAGGAAACCCTCGTAAATAAAAGAGAACGCTGCGGAGCGATCTATCTGTCACTATACTCATCCACACGCCTCGCGGGAGTTCGCTGGGGACTTTATCTTCATCTTCTTTGTTGTGTTTTTCTCTTGCTTGTCAGATCATACTGACGCTGTCCTGATGCGCTCCATCCAGGCGTGCCACAGCTGCGAGACTTGAGGGGGCGCGGTGAATGACAGCTCGACGCGGTTCGCGATCACGTTGCCCTCGGGGTCCATGACGTCCACGATGCTCCACCGCAGCATGCTTGTGGGGTTGGTCGGCGTGCTGACGCCAGTTCTGATGCGGATGCTGATGTTCGCTTTGCACGTTGGTTCGAGAATGGAGGCGCTTTACACGCTTCGGCTTCGGCTGCCAGGCTTCCGCGGCATCATAGACCGCACGAGCGTTCTGGGCAGGACTGCCTGCCGCATAGATGTGGAACGAATTCAGAACACCCGCAAGCCGCCGAGAAACGCAAACCCTACAGTACTATACTAGTCTGCACGGACGGACGGACGGATCGAGCCTCTTCGACCTAGAGAGCTGCGGCAGAAATACGGGCGTGCCGACGACCGACATAGGGCGTACGAACCCCCTGGCGGAATATTCGGCGCGCTGTCAAACGCACCGCCACGGCACTGGGACGCTCCGAAATGGTGCTTGGAGCGGCTTGACACGCCTCGCCACCGCGCGCTTCACATGTAGCGGGCGAGCGCCATGCGCGACGGCTAAATCCCAAAATCACTTGGTGTTTGTATGAGACAGAGCCGACGCGGTGAGCAAGCAACGCGTCCTCAACACCTTTTTTTTCCTCTGGATTTTATGTGCGCCACATTGGATTCGACGTTAGTCACTTTTATGATTTAAGCGATATGATTGGGCGATACGGTAGTAGTACCGTACCAACTATCCAACCAGAGAGCATAATCGTCTAGACTTGCACGTCAGTCAGAACCAACGGCACATTCTTGCAATTTTTGCGGTGACCGTAGGGCATTCTTGTAATTTCGATGCTCGCAGCAAAGACACGGGACCACCACGGCTGCTTGAACTTTGATGACGTGGTTGCCAACACCTCCATCCCCCAGTCGCCTGTGCTCAGCCTTTGCGAACGTCTCGGATATCTGCGAGACCCACTGTGTATGTAACTCAGCCAAAAGCCATGGCAATGGCGATGCTTCGGTCCATGCTGGATGTGCTCAACGCTGTGGAGGGACCGCTTGCGTTCTCGAAGCTATCAAACTGGCGTCAAGCGTCGACTCAACCTGTCCACGTTGCACCGCTCGTGGGGACCAACAAAACTTCAACGTGAACCGCACCAGACTCCCTCCATCCATCCATCGACACGCAATTGGAGCGCACGAATTACAGGTTCGAAACTTGACTGGCTGCTTCGTCTCTAATCTCCACTTTGGCCCGAACCCGTGCTTGGACGCTCGCTGATTGGTGTGGCTGCCCCGGTTACCCGCAACTCGGACGCCAAGCGACCAAGCCTTCCGTCAGCGATTACGCCTCCGAATCCGGGACACGCAATGTTGCACAAGGGATTCAATTTGCGACCTGGTCGATGGCTTGCTTTGAAGAGTGCAACTTTACCGTTTGATGTTTTCCCCTCCCTCCCTCTTCCCTCTCTCCAAAGTCAGCCGTGACGCAGCTCCAGGAGTCCTCTTTCGGCGCCCACAAACTGCTGCTTCATTCTTCAATTTCGCTAGCAGCAGTCAAGTCTTCCAGCTCTGGCTGCTCCGAGAGCTGCCAACCAACCCACACGCGCGCAGAGCCCACACGCGACCATGACGGACTCGACCGACAGCCGTGACATGGCCTTGGACGTCGACAAGATCGACACCGTCACGTACGTAAACGACCTGTCCTCGCCGACCGCCTCCAAGCCACGATCCAAGTTCGTCGTCGAGAGCGTGCACATGCGTGAGTGCATGGCCGAGTTCCTGGGTACGCTCGTCATGATCCTCTTCGGCATGGGCGTCAACAACCAAGTCACCAACTCCAAGGATAAGAACGGCACGTGGCTTAGCATCAATATCTGCTGGGGAATTGGCGTCCTCATCGGCGTGTACTGCACGGAGGGCATCAGTGGAGCT
>JAASGW010000854.1:0-10968 GCA_023334395.1 Phytopythium sindhum | reverse complement strand
TGAATCCTACAAACGTAAAACCACTAGGGTCCTATGGGGTTAAATGCAATCAACCTACACATGCAATATAAAACCTTGGATTGAATCAGGTTGAGCTTGAGGCTTGGACCAGGAGAACATTCTCCAACTTGAACTTCAATGCGAGATTCTTCTTCGAAGAACCTCCCCGTCACGTGACATGTTGTGATTGGCTGATATCAACAACATGTACCCACAATGACACGTCGGCCTCGTCACCAGATAGTTTCCCAACAGGAACCATCATCATGCACAAAGACACGTGTGCACTCGAGAATGTTCGAGAACATTCCATGCGGTCGTAATCATTGATCACTACCGTGAGTGTTGGTGTGTAAACATGAACCAGACATCATGTTTACGACACCCGGCGATCCATGACGTTTAGTGTGGTGCACACTAACCCGTAATTGGATTGCGTCATGTAATAGGCATTAGAGCCCATTACAGAGCGAAGCCGAAGATGAGCACCTTTCCGAGAACGGATCCAGTACCGCCGCCTCGGAAATCTCGCTCGCAACCTTCATGGACCAAGAGGTGGTCGCTCCAACCAACCTGCCTGCTGCTCCCGTGTGGGCAAAGTACGCTTCCAATCGACGCGCCCTTCTGGGAGCCTCCGGTTCGGACAGCGTGCAGGCGTCGGAGGTTTCTACAACCGAGACCCTGCAGACGGGTTGGCTGTCGCAGCAATTTCCACGACACCCAACTACTATGCGCCGTTATGGTTCGACGACCCTGACTCTGACAACCCGAAATGGCACTACGACCTGGAGGTGAAACTCGCTGAAGACGACGACGTTTCCATCGAAAGTGCGCCGGTCCATGCTTTCAACTCAAAGTATTTGGGTGCGGTCTCACGCACTCAACTCACTTTCGAGGTGGAAAAAATGACTCGCGCCAACTTGTTTGTCTTCATCGAGGACTTTCTTGCCAAGCTCGACCACGCTCCAGCTCTTGACCAGCTGGCTGCAACTGAAGCCAACCCCGGCTTCATCTGAAGATGCTCGAGTCCAAGGAAAAGCTCGACCAGCACGCTTACCACCGCTCAGTATGCCGCCTTTTGGCCAGCCATCCGGCTTCAAGCGAAGCGACGCTGTAAACTCGTTTGACGCTGCTAAACGTCAGCCACGACTCAAAGGCGACAATCAAGCGGCTCGCCACTCAAACCCAGCTTCCGTTGGAAGAAGCTGAACAGACGCTACTCAGCCTGGCTGCCTGGGATGTGGTGCTTCACGTCATAGCGCCGACTGTGTATCAAGACCCGTTGAAAATCCAGCTTCTCACGGGAAACCCGGCTCAGTATCTCACCAACCTGAGCATTCCGCTGTTAGCAGACCCAGTGCTGCTCAGATTGAGTCACTCGCTGTTTGCAGCCGAGCTGCTGGAATACGAGGCAACTCCAACGCACTTGAAGGACCTGATCGAATCCGTGCAAGCCATCCAGCCACCGCGGGAAGGGTCCCGGATCATCAGCCTTCACTTCTAATCGGACGCCGTGGCGGTTCCAGGCAATTTCACTTAATGTGAACGGGCTTAACCGCCCGAGCCTGGGCTTCTACCGCGATCTTCTTTCGCGCTACCGAGTCGTCTGCCTTCAGGAAACGAAGCTGACAACGGTGGACAGCCGAGAGAAGAACAACTACTTTCTCAAGACCTCCGACTCTCAAGCCTCAATGTTTTCGTTCCAAGACTCCGCCGGCTTGTCCTCCCGCCACAACGTGGTGGCTCTACTTCTTAGTGGAGCCCACCCATTCCAAGACCTCCAAGACAAAACTCCCAGCCTGGCAACGGACCCAATACTGAGAAATCGGTATATGGTAATCCAGGCCAAGCTCGGCCCAAGCCGACTTTTCTCCACGCCGTCTACGCCCCGACGCAAGCATCTGACCGAGACGCTTATTTCTCGGCTTTACCGCGTGATTTTGACGACTCGGCCCACCACATTGTGATGGGTGACGTCAACACGACTATGGACCCCGACCACGCCCAAGTTGATCCGGCTGGACGACACCACGCTGCTGGACGCTCCGCCTTGTTCACTTGGATTATTTCGCTGGGCCTTGTCGACTTTTGGCGCTTGGAAAATCCTGACTCGCAGACATTCTCTGGCCCGGGCCTTCGGAACCGGATCGACTATTGTCTTGCCGACCTGGACTTCTACGACCGCCACATTCGCTTCGCTTCCTACTGCGTCCAAGACCGCTTTGGGAACAGCGATCATCTTCCGGTCGTTTTTTCGGCTACGGCTGAGATGGAGTCACACAGCTCGACAAAGCCGTTCAAGTGCCCAACTTGGTTACTCCGGTGCCCAGACATCCAAGCTCGGCTTGAGGACAACCTCGACTCGCTCCGGGCAACAATCAAGCCAGAGCTTAACCCAGGATGCGTGTTCGACGAGCACAAACGGCGTGACCGGATATTCCTAAGCCAGGAATACATCAAGCGGAAAGAAGCCACTGCGCGACAGCTCCGTGGACTTCTCCAAGCAGCCAGAGAGAGTGAAGCCGAACACGCTCAAGCACCGTCGCCGGACACTCTGCGTCTAAGCCAAGCTGCACGTCAATCCTACTTGGATTTTAATGCTGCGCTAAAGGCACGAAACGCGGTGTCGAAATTCGACATGGATGTTCAACGGGCCGAGCCGTCTTCTCGGCACTTCTTCCGAGCTCCAGCTGCAGCGGACTTAAAACTGAAGATTAACTCAGTCGACACTTCTCTTGGAGAGTCCCGAGATCCGGAAGTTATTCAAGCCACGCACAGGCGCTAATGGGCGGAGTTATTCCAGTCTGATGCGCGGGATCTCAACATCCCACGGCGGCCATTTGACCCAGATGCTCTTCGAGATCTCCTACGCTCAAGCACTCGGAAACATGCAGCTGTACATCGCAATCTGCTTGAAGCCCCTCTGACGGCCAACGACCTTTACTACGCCATCAAGTTCACAGCGCGAGGGAAATCGCCAGGGTCAGGCGGTCTTCCCGCGGAATACTACCAGCTCTTCGCCTCCAAGTGGGCTCAGGTGATAGAGTTGGTGTATGCGGCTCAGTTCCGGAAGGGTCGCATGTCGAAATTTCAGCGACGCGCGTATATTTCACTGCTGTTCAAGTCAGGCTCCCGCTCGGACCCGAAAAACTACCGACCGCTGACGTTGCTCAACCAAGATGCCAAGTTCGGGCCTAAGGCGCTTGTCCACCGCCTCAATCAAGTCTTTCCAACGCTCATCGGCGAGGACCAGTTTGGGTTCGTCCCAGGGCGAAACATCCGTTACACACTGCGCTGCTTCATGGACCTCCAAGCCTACAGTACGGCAAACGATGCACGGGATCCAGCAGGTGCGGTGTGCCTAGACTTCGCCAAGGCTTTCGACAGTGTCAACTGGCAGGCCCTTGACATTGTGTTCGACCATTGGGGGTTTGGCCCCAACTTCCGCCATTGGGTCAAGACTTTCTTCAGCGGCACGCTTGTCCAAGTCCTCATCAACGACACTCCTTCCAAATTCTTCGGTATTGGCGCTAGAGTCCGTCAGGGAGATCCACTGTCGCCAGGGCTCTTTATCGTCTTTATTGAGCCTCTCCTGTGCCACCTCCGAGCCCACAATGCCTACCAGGCGATTCGAGTGGCCAAGACTGAGCATCGCGTGCTTAGTTTTGCGGACGACATCACTGGGCTGCTGAACAACCTGCGCCATGCACCGGACTTCTTGGATCGCGTCCAAGCGTTCTGCACGGCAACAGGAATGACTCTCAACGTGAAGAAAACCGTCATTTTTCCGTTTCGCCCATGGCGACCGACGGACGACCTACTTCGATCGGCACTTTCGAGGCTTGGTGTCCACGTCCTCGCCAACGGAGAAACCACCAAGCTCCTCGGCATCCTGGTCGGTCCAAATTGTCCAGCATTAGTGCAACTCGGCAATCTTCTCTCGCGATTCCAGCGCCTTTGTGTGCTGTGGCGATGGCGCGCTCGGACAATCAAGGGAAGAGTGCTGGTCTTAAAAACGATCATGCTTTCGACCCTTTGGTACTTTCTGGGAGTCTGCGCGGTCACACGGTCGCAACTCGAAGCATTTCGGCCGCTGATCAAGAACTTCGTCAACAACACGCCGTCTACCAGCTTAGACGCCCCAACGGTCCGCAGCCAGTTCTCCAGCGCCTGGCATGCGGTGCCCTGGGAGAACGGCGGGCTCGACTTGCCGGAGTTGGTATCGGTGGTGGAGCTTCTCCAGATCAACTTACTTCGACAACTCCTGCGGCAATGTCGTCAGGATTTGGCCAAGACACCCAAGTGGTTTTCCCCGGCCCGATCCTTCATCGATACTGCATTTTGGGGACAAGGAGAAGGCCTCGACATCTTGTATGTCAGCCTCGCCAAGCAAGTCACATCGTCACGCTGGTCATCGCTTCCGCGCTACTGGTTCGACGCCCTTTCCGTCTGGTCGACCAAAGTGCTCCCGGTGCTCCAGCTGGAGAACCCCGTGTTCACCAGGTTGACGTGGCCGTTGTGGAACAACACCAAGCTCAGCTTTGGTACGCCGCGAAAACCGCTGTCTGTTTTGCACCGGAAGGCATGCAATTTCTTCGCGCACCAAGGGCGACGGCGACTGCTGGATTTCCTTGAAATCGACGGGGCCTTGCCGAATGCTGCCTCCCTGCGACTGCTGCTACAAGATTCGTCGATATCAAGGGCTGGTTCGTTGACCACGGTGGCAAACAAACTGGCGCCTTGACTGGCGGCTCCAGAGCACTACGCACAGCTCTGTGTACTCCCGACACCTCCAGCTGGAGTTATTTCTGCTCTTCATTGCTGGAACCTCAATGGCGTCGACTTCTTACAGCTCTCGAACCGAGCGATACTTCTGCTGCTGGCTGCGGTTCAGCCCCCACATCTGCCTTTTGACGTGTTGGGGACATCGGTGACTTCGACTCCAAGTAATTACTGGAAGATCGAACGTCGCCTCCAGCGAGACCTTCTACCAGTCTTCTCTGACTTCCTGTTTCGGCTTTAGCACAACGGTCTCGGCTTTCGGTACAAGTTCGCCTGGCACACGGAGGACACCCAGTGCGTCCACGGCTGTGCGGCCACCGAAACCCCACGACATCTGCTTTGGGAATGCTCACGCGCCCAAGGCTTGTGGAGGCATTTCCTACCAGTTTTCCAGCGGATTTTCCTCATGGAACTTGACTGGGATCAAGTGCTGTTCCTACTGGACCTCCGCGTTCCTAAAAGGACTTCTGGGCTCTACGGTCAAGAGCTTCCTCTGCGCCTCTTCAATGTCGTGCGTTGTTGCGTTCTACGCACATTGTGGCTCTCCCGGAACCAGGCGATTTACCGCGGCTCAGCGCCAACCTTCGTGGTGACTCTCCGGCAATGCGTCACGGTCGTGCGGCTTCATCTTCAGCTGCTATTCAAGACTTTGACCGACGTTCGACGTTCATCCGGGTCACAGTACACGCAGTACTTCCACGAGTTCCGGCGTCTCTGGCTTACCTACTTCAGTGTGGAGCCGTTTCAACTCTTCGACGAGGCGTAGACCTACGTCACTTCGGCGACCTCCGGTTTATCTCGCGTTGGGTATGCTCTCGCTTAAGTACGATTTGCGAAGTAATTTTGGTTGCTCTTTTTTTTCGATTTTTACCGAAAAAAAGAGCAATCAAGACACTTCAAACCAAGTCAACTTCACTCAAGCCAAGACAAGACAAGACAAGTCACTCAAGTCTGAAGTCTCAAGATTGCGAAAGTAAAGAGCCTTGCTTTTTATTATTATTGCGGGACCGCAGCCCAACTCGCCAATTTCGTCGACGGGGGGGGAGGGGGGTCGCAACATCGAAGACTTTCGCCTTCGACCTCGCGACCTTCAGGACTTTGCCAAAGAAGAAGTGTTCCTGTCACTTTCCAACTCGGAAACGCACTCGCCTTGACATCAACATGGGGGCAACATCCGTGCGTGCGTGTTCACCGTACCCTTCCGGCCACCTGGTTCCCAGAACGCTCTCAACTTCAAGACGACCAAAGCCATAGAAGCCAAGATGCGGTCGAAGATCCGACGCTATCAAAACAACAAAGCGACCAAAGCAGGGGACAGCAGAACGCCGGGAATCCCGAACGAACTGCACCGAGGAACAGCGTGCACATGGAGGCGGTTGTGACTCCGCGGAATCAACGGTTCTATGCTCTGAACGCCACCGCACCACATTTCAGCCAAGTCAAGACGCCCCGAGCCCTCAAGATCCAACACAAAACTCATCAGCCTTCACCCTTTTCAAGATCCCAAGTA
Source organism: Phytopythium sindhum (assembly GCA_023334395.1). Taxonomy (NCBI): domain Eukaryota; phylum Oomycota; class Peronosporomycetes; order Pythiales; family Pythiaceae; genus Phytopythium; species Phytopythium sindhum. The sequence goes on along the minus strand of JAASGW010000854.1, from coordinate 4,676 downwards.
GTCCGCTCCGGGTCGTTTGAGTTCAAGATTTGACCCAGTCTCAAGTTTCGCCAAGCATCATCGCCAAAAACACAAGTGCGTCTACCCCCTCCCAACACAGGTGTCCTCCAGAATTCTTTTGGTAGGGCACGTCCAGTTTTTCATGTCTAAACACAGTCTCTAGATACGTAACAACAGTATAATGTCACGTATTTTAACCAGACTTGCCCTCCAAGCTTGAACTGGCGAATCCAGAGGATGTGGTGCGCCTCGCGGTACTCACCCAACGGAAACACCGCACCCTGGTCGTGCCGGAAGAAGCGAAGCTGCGACGTCACCTCCACAGTGAAGCAATGCCCTTGGCGAGCAGCGTTCGACGTCGCAACCAAGTAGACACCGGGATCTTCTATCGTAGACGCGATACCCGTCACGTCGGTGTACTGCCCTTCGTACTAGTTGCCGGACACCCTCAAGTTTCGAGGGCCCTTCGGGTCCGCCAACACGTTGAAGAACTGGTTGACGTCCTCACGAGACAACTCCTTCTCCTTCTGGCGGCGGATTACGCGCGAGGCCTCGAACCGCTTGATCACATCGTCGGTCAAGTCTTCTAGCCCAAGCAACGCCAACGTCGATCGCGTCGCCGCGTACACGCAGGCGAAGTCTCCGCTCAACCCCATAGTCAACTTGTCGCGGTGCGAGTTGATAAACGAGAAGAACGAGGGCGGAGTCGTCCCGTCACCCGAACGGCGCGCCTTCTCCTCGAAATACTCGTCGACCAGCTGCAACCACAACGGAGATCCCGCGCAGTCCTCGCGAGTACACCACTCGAACCGATCTTTTTCCGACTCGGCCTCCGCCCACTTCACGATGTACCAGACGACGCCGTCTTCGTCGGTCTTCCGGTCGGTGATGGCCGCCACGTCCGCTTCCTCGGTGTCGGGCTCGGCGCTGAGGCGATCTTCAGTCACCTCTGGCCGCTTCTTCGGCTTCGGATCCGGCCGAAGGTCTTCACGCGACGCCTCGGATATCCCCACTTCGGCTTAAATCGCGGCAGCACGCCGAACACGACGCGCGGTCTGCGAGGGTACCACGTCTCCTGGCTGATCGCTCTCACGGACGCCAGCCACCGAGCCCCTCACATCCTCAGCACGACCTTCGCCCTCCGTGTCAACCTCCATCTCCTCCGTGCCAGTCAGCGCGATCTCTTGCAGCGACTCGACCGCCTCTCCAGCCCCGGCTACAACAGCACCACGTGACCCGACGCCTTCGGCGACAGGCTCCGCAGCACGCGCAACCCCAGCTTCATCTTTGCAAGCCGAATCCGACCGGACACCCTCCTGCTCCGCACCAACCGCCACTCCGAGGGTAGGCGCAACCGCATTACGTGCTGAAGCGCCGCCCGCCGGGTGCAGGCTGGCACGGGTACCACAGGCTCTGGTCCTCTTCGGCCGACTCGAGGCGCGAACCATGGTGGGCAGGTAGTAGGGCGGGGGAGCAGATGAAGTCACTCCTCCGAATTTGCACCGATTTGGGGAACAGACTTGGTATTGTATACCCGCCATCCTCCCACACGGACATTCTTCAAACTTTCAAGCAACTTCAAGCAACTTTTCAGCAACATCAAGACCTTCCATCGGTGATACAAGTCGACCTCTACAACCTGATCACCCTCCAAAGTTGATTAATAAATGGTCGATAACCACCACAAACCCGGCAAACATCATATTTGGTGTGGCCCACACCGTTTGGTGTAGACCACACCAAATATTGGCGACCTGCATATCAATCGATAGGAAAATTTTTCCACATTAAGTGTAATGAAAATTATTTCATCAGACTTGCCCTCCAATTGATCCTCGTTAAGAGATTTAAATTGTTCTCATTCCAATTGCTCTACTCGACCTATACACTTTTCCAATTCGGCGCCGATTTGAGTGCGAAAGTGCGATACATTGAGTTTCCTTCTTACCTGTCAGGTATTTGCATCGTCATTGGGTGTACTTCGTAAGTGATCGCCATTTGCACATCGAGATTTAATCACAGTGTCAGGATAGTGTCGAAACAAGAAGTTGATGTTAGCATTCACCGGTAGCTACAGCGTCACGGTAGTAGGCATCGACCTACACACAAACGCACAAGGGGTCATCAAACAACGGTAACCGCTGACGCGTAAGAGCATATCTCACTTCTGCAACGTGCTCTGTGTGGCGTGTTGCGTGACAGCACGGAGCAGTATTATCACTTATTGCGCCAACACAGGGGGAGCTCGTCACCTGCGCGTCAGCACGGGGCAACGCATCACCCATCGCGCCGCCTGAGGAACCCGGATCTTCGCTTGTCAAAGTGATCGTGGCGGTGTCAGCGGCGACACCGAGGTGGGGCCAATTTTCGTGCTTTTAGCTAATCATACGTGACAATGATGCGTGCAATACTTCAGAATGAGATGATGCTAAATCCCTTTTCAAGAACCTCGGTTTGTTAAATTGATTTATTAAATCAATCAATGCGCGCAAACTTTTTTTTGACAAGGTGCTGCTATTACCAGGTCTTACAATTGCCCATATCTTTGAGCGTCTATGGTGTTGTTGCTCCGAATGTCAAAAGAAGCGAAAATGGGGTGATTTTTAATAGGGATTAACGAACCCCAAATCTAATATATTCAATTTAACATCAAATTTGTGATTCTAGTCGTCTCACAACAAGGTTTATGTTGCGAGCTACTATTCTATTTCGTACAGTTTGACAGACGTAAGCTTGAACCATCATAAATGAACTAATTACCATAAAACGAAGGTTAATATTCGTTGACAGGTTGAAGCGATCGTCATGGTTACCCCTTCATTCTTGCAAAAGTTGGTGCAATCATTACATTTCTTTTGTTAAACAATTTTTTTTACAGTGTTTTACTGGTTGAAACTCAACTTGCATCAATACAATTGACTAATGCTATCACAATTTGAATTTGAAATCACAATAACAAAAAAGAAAATCCATATTCGCATGTATAGTCGGGTGTGTGTCTTTAAACTAATTCATTTTTTTGGTCCATTACATTCCTTATTTGAAAAATCCTCTTGGCGACCCACTTCGATAGGTAGAATCTTTTTTTCACACCAGAACCCAATGAATCTATTAGTTCCTGTATATAAATAAAAACATGATTTTGTATTCAGAGTAAAACCTGTAGATGCTTTATTGGTCAAGTGTGTTTAGGTCAAAATGGCGTGCCTCGATAAATGTATGATACATTCGCAATACGCTTTAGAAAAAAGATCCCTGTTTCAGGTGATTTTAACTCAACGATAAGTAACTCATGTTCTCAGGCAAGACAAAACCAAGCCCTTTTCACATCAATTTGGACTGACAAGTGGGTACGATGAATCAGCAAAAGAGGACAAATTGCTCCATACGTTTACTTTGCATTTTGCGTAATATTTGTTGTGCTGCGTTAAATATCCTTACCTCACTCAAAATTTGGGCGGCAAACTATCGATTATTTGTGTAATTTCACACGGTAGTCTGAAGCGAAAATAATGGGCTCTTCTCTCTTCAGCTTCCTATTGATGTGTTAAATTTTCAAATCGATTAAGTTTTGGCAAAATTGCGCCTCGGAACCAAAACACAACATTTTTCTGATAGAGAGAAAGTACTGCGCTTCGCGCCGTGATATTTGTGATACTCACGTTAGCAGGTTCAGACCTGAAGGTAGAATAAAGGCAAAACCAGTTATTGTGAAAACCAGCTGTTTTGTCCTTTACCGCATACTCCTAATTTGAGGTAAAAATGGTTACAAAGTGAGGATACTCAAAAAACCTTATTAGGGGAAGTAAGATGGCTACATGCTTGTAAATCAGAGTGCCCAGTTATTTGTGAATTGGTGGAGGAGCACAAATGTATTCGGCCGAGTACCGCTGGCGCGCAGTGACGCTGCACTACGCATACGGAGTGCCCTGCGTGATGGCCGGCCGCATCCCCGGAGTGTACGGTCGAGTTGTTTGACGGTGGTATGATCAGTTCAAGAGCACAGGCCACGTACTGCCTGGCAATCGAGCTCCGCGGCCGACCTTTTCCAGCGATGTTGTCGACTTCGTGTCAGCGTACGTGAGAGAGCATTCGTGCTTCTACGTTGAGGAGCTCCTTGTCGAACTCAAGCGACAGTTTCCAGACCAGCGGAAGGGACTATCGGCTACTAGCATCCTGCGGCTTCCCCGCTTTCAACTCAGTTTGTCGCGCAAGGTGCTTGAGCGCTGAGCGCGGGAGGCAGTTCCAATCGAGGTGACGACCTATATGGCAAAGCTACGCTGCTTCTACACGTACCCTGAGCAGCTCCTATTCCTGGACGAAACATCAAAGAACGGTCTCGACAGCATGCGCCAGTGCGTCTGGTCGAAGCGCGGAACAAAACAATCGCGCGCGTGCCGTTTAAGCGAGGCGCTCGGGTGTCCATCCTGTCCGCCTACGACGTTCGTGGGTTCGCCGCGTGGGAGACGACACGCGGGAAGTTCACGCGGAAGGCGTTCCATCGTGCGTTCGTTAATCAAATGATGCTGCACCTGAATCCGTGGCCTTTGCCATGATCGATCGTGACCCTGGACAATGCTGTCATCCACATGTACGCTGAGCTGGACCAGGTTGTCCACGCGTGTGGTGCGATTCTGTTGTACTTGCCCCCCCCCCCCCCCCCCCCCCCCCCCCCC
>JAASGW010000853.1:0-10990 GCA_023334395.1 Phytopythium sindhum | reverse complement strand
GAGAGGGAGGAGAGGACGCGAGTGCTTGGTGGTTGCTAGTCGGTCGTGGGTCGGTCGCTGGGGGTGAGGAGCTGGGGACTTGACGCCTTGACGGGCTTTTGGGGAGTGAGCTCGGCTGGGCTGCTCGCCCGCCGGCCGGCGTCCATCGATACTCAGAGCAGTACCCACGACGGCAGTGGTGGCTATCGCTACACTTGAACCTGGTCGCATGGTGGACCAAGAGAGCGCACGAGGGCCATCGTCGTCATCTCTCAATGCCAGCGCCACGTCGCTCGCGGGACTGGGAGACTGCGAGCAGCTCTTTTCGCGCCAAATATCAATTCTAGAAGGTGTATTTCAAGTGAGACTGTATGCAGGTTGCAAAGCGAGGCAATAACAACTATACGATATCGCATGTTTTCTGGATCTTCGCGTGTTTCGGCTGGCATGTCGTATTGTGCATCGGTCTCCATGCGAGACTCGCTCCGTCTCCATGGGAAGCTGTGCACCGTCGCCCAGCTGTAGAAGCGAGCGACAATGGACACAGCACTGCAGCTTGCAGTGCACTAGACCGAGACAATGACTGGCGGAAGCAGCCACCCTTGAAGGCAGCTCAGCATCGTTGTCGTGCCTCATCGAGTCTGTCATGACCGCTGTCCACCTTGCCAAGACGCCTAGTCGAGCTTTAGAGTTCTTGTAGCGTTGCTCGCGGAAATGCATCCACGACACGCGCAAGCAAAACCACCAGCGCGTTGGAGCGTGCTTCCACTCGGGCCGTTGTGTTCGCACCCCCCAGGAGTACCATCAGCCACAAGACACGGCTTGGACGACGCGCACTCGACTCGCCAATGGCCGGCGCCTCTACGCAAGCGACCAACCCGACGCTATGGGACATCCAAAGGTCATCGCGCGTCTCGGGAAGCCGCAACGAAACCCTCCCAGGATCCGGTGTCTTTTCATCGCACGGGGCCGGCGGCTCTTGGGTCCAGGAGGCGCAGACCCTTGGCGCCTCTCCCCTCCGTCGCCGGCGTGCTCATTCCTCATTCTCCGCGCGCAGAGGCAGAAGATACCGGCCTCGACTCCGATCTAGACGCCATGCAGCTGTCGCTCCTCCTCCCGACGGCGGCGGCGCTGCTGCTGCTTGCTCCGTTGGCGGACGCTACGACCACGTCCAAGCTGTACCCCGGCCGGTGCACCACGGTCAAGGACTGCGCGTCCTACGGCTCGAACTACGCGTGCGTGGCCGTGACGAGCGACGTGGCGGGCGTCGAGCTGCTCAACATGTGCATCCCGGGCGACCAGGTGTGTAGCGGCAGCATCGCCGGCCTGTGTCCGACCTTCGCGTCCTGGCCGTCCAAGTACCGCGCCATCCAGCCCGTGTGTGCCTTCGTCGAGGTCAGCAACTGCAACCTTAAGCACACGGTCACGGTGACGAGCACCAGCGGTAGCAGCAGCGGCAGCGACAGCGATTCGACCACCATCACCGTGGGCGACGCGACGGCCACGGCCTCGGCCTTCATCGCCGACGCAACCTCGACCACGGGCACCGTCGAGTGCTACTCGCGCAACTTCACGTCGGGCAGCGAGTACGTGGTCGTGAACGGCATCTACCAGTGCGTTGACTACGCCAAGTTCGTGTCCAGCAACGGTGGACACCTAAAGGCCCTGACTGCGGAGCTGGTGGACAAATGCGGCTACAACTCGACCACCAAGGCGCTCTGCAGCAGCCAGGGCACGTGCTCGCCCGACGAAAGCTTCTCGCAGACGTACGAGTGTAAGTGCAACGCCGGGTACAACACGACCAAGTTCTGCTCCAAGGCCACGTCCAACACGTGCAGCAGCGTCTCGCAGTGCGGCACCATGGGCACGTGCACCTCCGGCTCGTGCGTCTGCGACGCCGGCGCCGCGGGCAACCAGTGCGCGCTGTGCGACCCCACGAGCTCCACCGCGTGCAACGGCCACGGCGACTGCTCTTCCGCCGGCATATGCACGTGCGACAGCGGCTACACGGGCACCTTCTGCGGCGAGAAGAAGCCTTCGTCTTCGTCGTCTTCCTCTTCGTCATCCGACTCGACCGAGTCGGCCTCAATGGAGGACAACGCGGCCGTGACGCTCTCGGACTCACTCATGGGCGTGGCGGTCGCGCTCGTGTCACTTCTAGTCGCGTCGGCGTAAGTGGCAGGAGTATTTGCCGGTTGGTTCTTGAGGAAGGCGGCAAACGACCTAAAAAGAGTATAATGACACGTGAACATGCACATGCAAACGTCCACGCTCTCACCTGTCCCGTGAATCCCAAGTCCGAGGGGGATTGGGATTTTGATTTAGACCGCGACCACCGACTCTCTAACCTTCTCTGCGAGTCGACAGGCTGGTACAGACACTCACACTCCTAGCAGCTTCGCGCCTGAATCAATCACAAGCGTCACCGCGTTAACGCCACCCAACACCATGACTACTTGCCCGCCGCGCCCTCAAAGCACAGGTTCGCGGCGGCCTGGACATTGCCGTGCGTCTTCTGGAGCGCGGTGGTGGCCACGTCGCGCTCGAAGCCCATGTCGACGAGCTGCTGCACCCGCTTGGACCGGCGGAAGCGGATGATGAGCGGTCGCTGCTGCGCCTTGATCATCTTGAGCGCGCGGTCGACCTGGTAGTGCTGCAGCGGGTGGCCGTTGGCCTGCACGACGGCGTCGAAGAGCCCGATCTGGCCGCTCTTCTCGGCGCCGAACATGCCGCCGTTCACGCCGCGCGGGAAGCTCGTCACGCACAGCTCGTTGTCTACCTTCTCTAAATACATGCCGAGCAGGAGCGCGTCACCGAAGCGCACGTCGTACTCGCCCTCGCCCAATGGAGAGTTCATCGAGATGGTTCGCGGGCACATCGCGATCGCAGCCGACACGGGGCTGATGTTCTGCGACGTCGATGTGCGGCGTTTCAGCTCGGCCATCTCAAACTCACGGTCCGTCTCAAGCTCCATGGCCGATGAACTCGAGTCAGCTGCGGAAGTCGTGATTGATGACGCTGATGACGAAGCAGACGACGTGGGATCAAACGTCGTGCCCGCAGCAGCATCAGAGGAGGCTGAAGCAGAAGCACCACCGGGACTCAGCGCTGCATCCTCGGCGACATCAGGTAGAAGCGACTGGAGTGTCTTGTGAGGAGATGCCATCTCTTCGTCCGCTTCTTCTTCGATCGAAGCAGGCAGAAGGTCGCTGCTGCCACCGGGGATGGACGACACCGACGCGCTCTTTTGCCGCTCCACTGCGGCACTGATCGCCGCATCGCTGATGCTAAACAGCCCGACGGAGGAGTCTTTCCGGAGATCTGGCAGCTCGTAAAACAGGAGAACCGGCTGGAATCGTCCTTTCAGACACCTAATCAAAGGCAACAGCACTCGTTAGCGACCAAAATGTAGACCAAGAAGTCAAACAATAGAGGCACATACTCGGCGACGACGTTGTCCCAGGTTCCGATCTCGAGCACTCGCGAGTCGTCAAAGAGCAGCCACATCTTGTGCGCTGTGCTGTAAAACAGCGCTACGTAATGGCGTCCGTAGTAGCAAACGAATCCCCGCAGGCGGTATGTCGTTCGGATGCCGCCATTCTTGAATCGAATCACTGGCCCAGCCGCGTCAAAGCACTTGGCAATGTCAACCCGGTCACCGACGTTGCTCAGCACGCCTTGCACCTGTTCCTTTGTAGCTGAAGTGGTGGCCCAGAGGATCGAGACGGCGAACACCATGGGGAACCGATGGATGACGCGCTCCTTGGTCTGCTTGCCGCCGCAGTCCTTCACATCGCATGACGTGCTCGCATCCGACTCTTGCATGGAGATCATGCGGAACATTTGCTCCATGCAGTCGTACTTGCGAGCAAACATGTCGCTCGCATACAAGGTATACACGAGGTTCGAGTATAGATCCCAGGGCGTGGTGTGACGGCACGAAACGCACACGTAGCGGTCGTAGATTTGGTGCGAGAACACCAAGTGCGGGATGCTGTTCTCATCGAAGACAGCCTGGGGCTTCTCTTCGTACGTGTCGGCGCTCACAAGCCGCACAAGCGACTTGACCATCATGGTGGTCTTGTGCGTTTCCTCGATCTCCGTAGCATCCTGTAACCACAGGATGATAGTGACATTGTGAGCCTAACAAAACAGAATGACGATACCGATGGCGCGACTCACCGTTTGCTGGTGCATGAGGTTCAGCAACGCCAACAGCGTTTCTTCCGCGTCGTACATTGCTCCTTCCTGGAAGTTTTTGTCCGCCGCGTACAGAACGCTCAGTCCTTTCCGAATCGCGCGCGAGTGGAGTGTGCCGCTTGAAGTGTCGTCATACTCCCGCATGATAGACTAGCAAAGCGAGCACGAACATTACATAAACAAATTTCACGCCCATAGGATCGAAGCGTCTTCTCCATACCCGCAACGCGCGCAAAACATTTGCCTCGACGGTCCGTGACTCATCCTTGATCTCCACGTGCAGCAGAAAATGCCGCATGGACGTCAAGTGCCAAAAGCTCTGTTGACATGCAGCAGCAGATGTTAAATGCTTGAAACTTCAAGTGAAAGCAACAGCATTGGGGTATCATGCATGAAAGACAGAAAACGAACCTGAATGACGACGTTCAGGAAGCAGTTGTTCTCACCTGGAGAAATCACGGAAAGATTAGCATGAGCTCAAGGTCTGACAGCCGGCGCTCAGAACAGTTCGAACCTGCGGCGTTTAGCAGTCCACGATGCACCGAGGCGCCCTTGACCCAGAGGTCCGACTTTTTGGTGGTCATCGGCGCGGGAGTGACGGCCCCGCTGGACGCCGAGCCCGGGCTGCCGAAGAGGTCGCCGGGGCGCTCGAGCGTGGGTGCCTGCTGTGGAGGCGGCAGCGGCCATCCCTCCTCGTTGTTGTCATTCGAAACGATGCGCAGATGGTGGATCCAGTCGCTAGAGGCCGGGGCCGTGGGCGCGTCGATCTCGAGCACGCGATCGACGTTGTCCACCTGCTGGATGACGCTCACGAGGAAGGCGAAGCGGCGGCCATCCCAGGGAGCGACGCCCAGCACCTTGTAGCTCCGCAGTGGCTTGACGTTGCCCGAGGTGAGGTCGCCTGTGGACGGCTGGAACTTGAAGGTCGAGAGCAGCTGCGTGTCGCGCGCCAGGATGCAGTAGCGCATGTGCCGCGGGCGCACGTTGACCATGGAGCGCGTCTTGAGGTTCAGCCAGCCGCGGTGCACGATCTCGCCGAAGGCCGACGAGAGCGGCCCATTGTCCGTCGCCAGCGCCGTGGGCTGCATGGCCGTCCGTGCCGCCGCGACTGCCGACCGCACCGTCGTCGTGCGCACAAGCAGAAAGACCACGGGCAGTCCGGTAAGCACCAAAGAGTAGAATACGGGGGAGGAACAAGCGGTAACCGTGGAGAGAGAGAGCGTACCGTCGCGTCAAACAAGCGTTAAACCAGCGCGCGGCCGGAAGGAGGAGGAGAGGAGCAGGAGTAGACGGCGACGACGCAGAAGACGACGGCGCCGGGGGCGACCGTGCGACCGACGGGGAGCAAGGAGGCAGTCGGCCGGGAGGCGCCTGCGGGGGAAGGCGGCGCGCGGCTTTTCTTGCGACGGTAAGCGTCTCGGTAACTATCGATATGAAAGGCTTGATTTTGCAGGTGGGGGAAAAAGCGAGGGGAGCGTTGAACTTGGCTGAAGAACGCGCTATGATTGGATTAAATTCGGTTTAAGTCGTGTTTTTGGCGAATGAGAGCGTGGGGAGGGGTGTCGGTAGAGGTCGCATAAGTGAAAAGCGCGGCGGAAATGGCCGACGACAATCGGACGCGCGCGCGGCGGCGACGCGACAACGCCGGCGGCGCGGGGAACCCGGTGGCGCATGTAGTATGACAGGGTGTTCGCGCCGACGGCGGCGCCTGGCTGGGTGTCGCAGCGTCCGGACGGGGGTGTTTGAGCGCTGCGGTGTCATGAAACAAGGGGGGAAAGGTGACGACATGACACGACGCGCGAGCGCCTTCGTGCGTTCATGGTGACGCGAGCGGTGGATCCCGTGCGGTGTGTCGCGGCATGTCGCTGGCGCGCGTGCCACTGTAGTCACGCGCGCGGCTGAACTTGAACACGACGACGAGGCGAACGCGGACGTATCATTCATAGCAACAGAACATGAACTTGGAGGCGAGAGCTCACAGCGGGGAGGAAGAGCCGCGCAGGCGCTTGCTCCTCCACGCCAGTGGGCTGGACGGCGCGCGCTTCCTGCTGCTGCTGCTGTTGCCGCTCCGGCGACTGCTCCGGGTTGTCAAGTGCGGCGAGTCATCGTCGCTGCCGCCCAGCGACTCATCGTCGTCGTCTTCATCTTCATCCGCTTCGCTGGCCTCGGACCCACCAGATTCCTGCTCTGCCTCGCTGTCATTCGGCTGCTTGCCGCGACGAGGACAACGCTCCTCTTCTTCCGCTTCCTCCTCCTCTTCCTCTTGGTCTCCGTCCTGCTCCTCTTCCTCGTCAAACAGTTGCCTGTAGTTCACCTGCCGCCGGGAGCGCAGCGTTCGGCCGCTAACCCCAACGCCGTCGGAAATTATGGACGACGCGTCCAGCCCGGCGGTCTCGAGCATGCGCGGCACCCTGGCGAGACGTATCCTGGCGAGCTGGTCCTTCTTGCGCCGCCGCGTCAGCTTCTTGAGGACGCCGGTCGAGAGCGTCTGCCACAGCTGCAGTTCGCTCGTCTCGGGCGACAGCGACAGCGAGTGCACCAGCGACTCGAGCGACTCGAGATCGTCGCACAGAGTCTCCCACTCGGAGCCGTCAGCCTTGGCGCACCGACAGATCCACGCCGCGGCGTTCGGGATCGTCCCGATGTCCTCAAGCACGTAGTAGGCACGGCCACTGGCGTCCGCACCGATCGGCTCGTCGCGCTAAAGGTTTCATTGAGACAAAAGCCACCCAGTCAGCCACAACACCCTACATCTTGCGACCAAAGCGACATCAAGCAAAACGCGTCGCTGGCGTACCATCGCATCGGCGTCTTCGTCGTCGATGCGCTCCACCAACTTGTTGTTGCGGTCAAACTGCAGCTCGCAGAGGAACTTCAAGATCGCGACGCGTTCTCGCACCGGAAGACTCCAGTACACGGCGTCATCCCGACGATCATCGCCGGTCTTGTCGCGGCCAGAGAGGACGGTGCACTTCTCCAACGTCGCGGTGTCCAGGTCAGCCGAGTCCAGGAACCGAAGCATGTTGCCGCTCCAGCTGTAGTTTCTGTAAGCATCGAACGACACGCCACACAGGAGATGTCAGCGTGGAGAGAGAGACTCACTCGGCGTCTAATGGAGCGTGACGTACTTGTTTGTGGACGTGTTCACCGTCGCGAGAAGCTTCGTGTGTAGATCCTCGCAAAATCGGCTTTCCTGCGGGTTGATGATCGCGTTCACGAGGTTCTGCAGTCACATCCAACAGCATTCCGTTAGTGTTCGGTCTATCGACTCTCCATATCCCGCGATGGCGAGCATACTCACATGTAGACTAAGATCAGCGGGAACGCGCAGGCCGAGATGCCGGAATCGCTGCAGGAAACGGAACACGGAGGCGAAATTGGGATCCCGGTGCAGCGCAGCGTACTTGTGCGACTCGGGAAGAGCGTCGTGCGACGGAAACGTCGTGTTCGCGAGGTCTGGGACAGCATCCTCACGCACAGGCGGGCTGTCATCATGATCGCTGTCCTCGCTGTCCTTGCTGTCCTCATCTTCGCTGTTCTTGTTTGAATTCTGCTGGTTTAGTGCGAACTCACAGCGTCGGCAGTGCCATGTGCGATCCGGCGGATCCTCCTTGACGTTGTAGCATTTCTGCAGGCGGTATGGATCATGGAACGTTTGGTAAGTCTTGGACGAAAGAAGCAGAGTATTTCTCGATGTATTGACAAGGCCACGGACGCACCTTGTGAACCGTCATATCACAGCCGATGCAGCGCAACTCGCAGCGCGAGGCGTCATCAGTGCGCGCGCTGTCGCAGACGCGGCACACGTCCGTGATGTGGATGCGTCGCTGCACGAGCTTCTTGCTGGCTGCCAATCTCGTCCTCTGTTTCACTGGCACCAAGCGTGTCTGGTCCGCATCGGGCGTCGCTCCCTCCGGCGCCTTGTCTTCCTTCTTCGCGTCCCCGTTGCTCTTGGCGCGGGTCGTCCCAGTCGGCTTGAACCACATGTCCAGCGTCTGCGAGGGCTTCGCAGCCGGCGCATCCTTCGCCGCTCGTGACTTTCGCGCCCTGGCCGCTGCAGGTTTAGCAGCTTTGCCTATCGAACAGATCGGTCAGCAACACAATCACCCTGTTGCCGTCTCCATCAACATCTCAACGCCCACCTTTGCCTCCGCTCTTGGCGCCCAGCGCCAGCTCCGCCGGCACGCTCACCACCTCCGGCACATCTCCGCCTCCCGCACTCGGCGCGTCCCCCGCCGCGCTCGCCGCCATCCCGTCGCTTCCAGTAGTCCCTACTCCACGGACGCGGCGGCAATCAATGCCCAATCTCCCGCCAGTTGCCGCTTTTGGCGCGCAAAAAATGAGCCAGCGAGACTATTTCTGTAATTTTCAAACTTGTGGGTTACACAACGTAAACCATCAAACTATTTACATTCATACACGTAAATTATAGAATATTTACGCATGTAGACCTGGGCCTTAGGGCCGCTCACCTTCCAGTCACAGAAAAAGAAGCGACCGACCGACGAGGAGAAGCAGCCCGCGGCTTCTCTCCTCTCTCTCCGTCCCCACCAGTCCAGTGCTCGATCCTCCCCGCTGGCCCCCAGTCGCTTTCTTGCTGCTCCTCTTCTCCTTCCCCCCGCTGTCGGCTCCCCTATTATAACAGTTAGAGCGATGGAGGAGGCCAAGGCGCTGCACCGGCGCCTGCTCAAGTTCACGCGCGGCGACGTGACGGACGAGGCCGAGGCGCTGGACGTGCTGCGCGCGCTGGAAGGCGCGACGGTCACGTACGCCATCCTCAAGGAGACCAAGATGGGCCACACGGTGGGCAAGCTGCGCAAGCACGAGAACGAGAAGATCGCCGCGCTCGCCAGGGTCCTCGTCAAGGCGTGGAAGTCCATGGCGCTGTCGCCCAAGCCCGCCAGCTCGGGTGGCTCCGCGATGGAGCGCAAGCTGTCGGGGTCCTCCACCAGCAGCACGGACGACAAGATCCCCAAGAAGGCGTCGGTACCCAGCGTCAACGGGGCCTCCAGCTCCTCATCGAACGGCACCAAGCCGACGCCCAAGCCGGCCGCTGCCCCGCGCGCGTCTTTGGGGCCATTCATCCCCGCGGGCCTTGACAAGGTGCGCGCGACCGTGCGGACCAAGCTCAAGGAGACGCTGGCCGCGTCGGAGGGCGGCAACCCGGAGGACGTGGCGGTGGCCATCGAGATCGCGATGGCGCGCATGTTCCAGATGGGCATGGCCAAAGAGAACAAGAAGGAGTACACGGCCAAGTTCCGCCAGCTGTCGTTCAACCTGAAGAAGAACGCGGCGCTGCGCGAGGACCTACTCCAGGACATGGTAAGCGCCGAGCAGCTGATCAACATGTCGGCCGAGGAGCTGGCGACCGAGGAGAAGCGCAACGAGATCCAGAAGCTGCGCGACGACGCGTTCCAGCGCGCGCGGCTGGACTGGGCCGACGCCAACGCCGAGAAGATCAACAAGCAGTGCGGCATTGAGAACGCCAAGGGCCTGTTCACGTGCGGCCGCTGCAAGTCGTCCAAGACGAGCAACACACAGAAGCAGACGCGCAGCGCCGACGAGCCCATGACGGTCTTTGTGCAGTGTCATAACTGCGGCAACCGATGGAAATGCTAGAGCTCCTGTAACTCGTTCCTCACAACCACCACCACCTCTTCGCAGCGGTGGAGCCCACCGGCGACTCGCTGCTCGAGCGCCCTGCATGTTCACCTCTCTGCTTAGGTTTTTGGTGCTGTGGCTCGCTTCCAGTGGGTGGAAGCAGCCTCCTAGTCTCCATTGGTCTCCTTCCTAGCACTTGTAGCGCGTCATCGTCCTTGTTGCAGCGCTGGTTCATTGTGGTGACGCGATGGGCGTCGACGAGCTTTTGTTTAACGTGGTGTCAGGAAGTGGTTGGAGCCAGGTATATATAAGAATACACGGTCTGCTTGCTCTTATTATCAGTGTATTTGGTGCTACGTAATCAATCATATTGATGATCGCATATATTTATAGAGGTAGCGGTTGAAGTTGTGGCCGGTCAGTCCTTCACCACTTTCGCTACTTCAAAGTGCACGTGAAGTAGCGCGTGGCATGGTGCACCGCCCCGCGTCCACGCTATCGTTGGCTGCATGGGGCTGCATGGAACACGCTGCGGTTCGCCACGAGAAGCTGCACGTGCCGCCATGCAAGTCGATCCTGGCAGGTTGCAGTTGGTGGCTGGTTATCAGGTCGTCGACCGCCGTCGAGTCGGTCGAGAGGCGGCCACGACGCCAAGGGCAGGCGATCCGTGCGTGCGTCCAAACTGTCAGCAGAAACTCGAGACTGTGCCGGGTGTGATGCGCGGTTGTCGCTCGGTCGAAACAAAGTCTGTTCCCGGTCGCTCGCGGGTCTGGGAGGCTGCGAGCAGCTCCTTTCGCGCCAAATATTCATTCTCAAAGGTCGTTTGTACTTTTTGGTGTGAGGTAAGAGTTACTGGGGACAAGGGTAACTATACGTTATAGCAGGTTTCCGGATTCTCGCGCGCGTGCGCGAGCCCAAAGCGCGGCTTGGTCCTTCGCCATGCGACCAGTTTCTCGATACTGAAGCAACGTCACCTCCTCCATCCTCTAGACGCCTCACGCTCCGCCAGCCAGCGCTCGAGGCAGGCTGGCTCGTTTCTCTGTGGCGTTGCAGTCGACGGACGCCGCCGCGCCGGCCGGCGGGCGAGCAGCCCAGCCGAGCTCACTCCCCAAAAGCCCGTCAAGGCGTCAAGTCCCCAGCTCCTCACCCCCAGCGACCGACCCACGACCGACTAGCAACCACCAAGCACTCGCGTCCTCTCCTCCCTCTC
>JAASGW010000852.1:0-10998 GCA_023334395.1 Phytopythium sindhum | reverse complement strand
CCATTCAATTTTTGCAGTAGTAGGGGTAGGTGAGTGTATGGTGTCGACATGTAGTAGTAGGTGTGGTTTGCATCCCCCAATGTAGACGGCCATCTTAGGCAGAAAACACCGTATCCCGTTCGCTCTGCGAAGTTAAGCTGAGGGGTTGATGCCGGAAAGTTGACAGTTCCCCTACTGAATGGGGGGGACTGTGGGGGGGGTGTTGATTGCGGCGAATGAGGCCTTGGTCGGGCGAGCTCGGCTGGGGCCTTAATCATCGCAGTCGACGTCGTAAACAGTCCCTTCTGTTTGGTTTTGTTGAAGACTGTTGTTGGGGAAGCATGACGTGGGTGGTTGATTGAAGTTTTGCGGTGCGTTCGTTGAGCTTCGAGTTGGCCGCGTCTTGACTTGGTTCAGTCTGGAAAAGTTGAAAATTATTGTTGAAATCGCGTTGTTGACCCAGCTGATGAAGTCGCGCCGTCGAAAAAAAAAAAAAAATTAAGGCGGCAAAAATCCCTTGAAGTGTGGGGCTGGAAGTCGATTGCAGTCAAAATAAGACCGCAGTGGCTCGCACAAAGATTGCAAACCGCTGGCACTTGTTTGCACGCAGATATGATTAGAACCAAAGTCCCAATCAAACTGTTTGCGATGAGTGGCTCGTGTCAAACTCTAATAAAAGAGTAGACAACCACGCACGAAACTCCTCATAAAATTAAAGAGTCTCGGTGGTAGTCGCTTCAGAAAAGCGCGAGCAAACGGGAAGGGCGCCTACCAAGTCGAGTAATTGTCGCCGTAGCAAGCTAGAGTGGTCGAAACTCTTTATCAGCGTTGCTTGGCGGAAGTGTTCAAGGTGGAGTGCGATCACAGCTTGGACTTGGGCCTTGACATCAATCAGGTTGGGCTGGTGATTGTGGAATCGAATGTTGTTGCAATGCATCCACAAACAGCGAAGGATAACAGCCCGAACTATGTGAAAAGTCACAAAAAGGCTGTATCCGAAGCGGGACTTGGCTGCTGGAGTTGGCTCTAATTTTGTGAAAAAGAGCACAGACTCCCACTCGATCTTCGTGGAAAAAAACTGCTGGATCGGAGACAACCAGTTTTCCCATACTTGTGTAGCAAAATCGCAGTACCAAAACAAATGCGGAGTTGTTTCAATAACTCCACACCCGTGATGACACATTGACGATGCTTCTGGGAGATGTTGCAGACGGTAGCCGAGGTAGAGCGCGTTGTGCTGAAGTCGGTAGAGAAAATCTGCATAAACCGGCAGCAAATGTTTGCTCAACTTGAAATCACGCGTCCATACTGAGGCCGGCGGAGCTTCATCAATACCCAAGCGATGCAAAGGTAGATCAGGAACAGTGTGGCGAGCAATAATGCTGCGAATGCGCGCAACAGTAAGCTCAGCCACGTCATAGGTGTCAAACATCCAAGCATGAAAGGCACAAAAGTGCTTAACACCTTGAAGTGGACCCACTGGAAACTCGGTCAAAGCGCTCAACAAGCGGCTGACTTTGTCGAGAAAATTGGCGCACGAGGCCAACCCGAAGGCGCGCGCTGAAGAAAACCGGCGAAGGAAATTGGAGAGGCCTTTTGCCGTCACTGGGTTTCCACACACTGCTAGTAGATCGAGCGGGCGAAAAATGCCGTGCTCAGCCAAAAGGCTAATCAAAGCCAAAGGGCGTGAAGTACCAGCGAGTGTGCGCCCGCGATAGCCTGACGTCAAGTCGACATTGTCCAGAAATGGAGTGGTCAACTTGTCAAACTTGTTCGGGAGCCGCACAATCTTCTGTCGCAGAAGAGTGTGCCACGTGAACAGCACAAAGTGCCAATAGGCACCAAGGCGTTGCCACCGAGGCAAACGTCGAGCGACAACGTAATCTGGACTTGTTGAAACAGGAGCGTACAGGATGTCGAAATCTTGACCCCAAGGTGCAACTGCACGGTTAAAGAGGTGAATAACCGGAGTTGTCCATGAAGGAAGTGCCGTTGGAGACCTTCTGACTGAGACAATCAGTTTGCAGAGCATGTTGAGCTGCAAACTCCTTACTGTGTCCGTCACAGGAGCCAAACCGAGTCCGCCCTTGTTTGGTGGAAGAAACCACCAAGCCCGGGGAAGAACACTTGCTGACTTGGACCGGTTGAGAAATCGCACGATCAGCGATTGAACTTGATCTTGAAAGCCCGTTTGTGGAACGTGGCAGACGCTGGCGGAGTACCAAAACACAGGCAGAATGATCTGCTGTAGGATAGCTATTTGGCCTCGAAGCGTGCGCGCACGATGAAGCCAAAGCGAACACCGTAGTTGCATTTCTGCAAGTAGGTGTTGTAATCTGGCCGCGTTGGTCAAACTTGGCCCGTAGAAAATCCCGAGTAGCTTGGTAAATCCATCGTTATCCACCACTGTTATCCCGAGCTGTGTCAGGGATTGACGAAGTGCTTCAGTGGAGTCTGTCCATGGGCGAAAAGGGAGAACAATTGTCTTCTCTTTGTTGAGTCGCATGCCCGACGCGGCGCAGAATTCCTCAACCAAGTCGAGAAAAATCTTGGTGTCGCGAAGGTTGTGGAGAAGTCCGGTGCAATCATCGGCAAAACTAACCACCGAGTGAGTTGCTTCAGAATCATCACAACGAAGCCCGGCCGTGCCGAGTTTTTCCCTGATGAAGTTGAGCAGGGGCTCGATAAACAGCACAAATAAGGCTGGCGAAAGTGGATCACCTTGGCGAACACCCGCGCCAAGTTCGAAGGGTTGAAGTGGACGGCCGTTGAACAGCAGCGAAACCAACGTACCCGGGAAAATCACTCGAACCCACCGACGAAACGTGTCACCGAAGCAGTAGTGCATCAGTACCATGTCAAGCGCATCCCACACAACGCTGTCAAAAGCTTTTGCAAAATCCAAAAGGACTGCGCCAGCAGGTGTATCAGCTGATGAGTAGAGTTGCGCGAGAGCTTGAAAACGGAGGTGAGCGTGACGAATGTCGCGACCTGGCACAAAGCCATATTGGTCTGTGTGGAGTAGGCTGCCAAGGATGTGGCCTAGCCTGTGAGCCAGAATTTTCGGTCCCAGTTTCGCGTCAACATTGAGCAGCGAAATGGGTCGATAATTACTGGGCTCCTTCCGGTTACCCTTCTTGTACAACAGCGAAACTTGAGCGCGCCGTTGAAATTTGGACATCCTCCCATGTTGGAGTTGAGCCGCATAAACCACTTCGAGGACGCGACTCCACAGTGGCATGTCGACCTTGTAGTACGCCAGTGGCAAGCCGTCGGGTCCTGGTGTTTTTCCTGCGGCGGTGTTCTTGAGTGCCCAATAGAAGTCGTTCGCCGTGAACGGGCTGTCCATGTAAGCCTGTTGTGCCGGTGTCAGTCGCGTCTTTGTATGACGAAGTATCCCAGCGAGCTTGAGACGATCCCACTTTGGTTTTCGATGTGAGTACTCCTGTGACGGAGAGCAATACACACCGGACCAGTAGTCATTGAAGGCAGCACATGTTGGTCCCAGGTCTTCTGCCGAGTCCACAGGTATGGGCGTTTTGTGGAGCACTTGTGGAGGTCGGAAGAAGTACTTGGAGCATCGTTCTGTAGCTTCGAAGTCAGACACAAATTTCTGCTTCGACGAAAAGTGTGCTTGTTCCTCCAGTTTCTTTTGGAGTTGGGCTTGAGCCTCGTTGAGCACTTGAGCGAAGTCTTGTTCTGGAGATAGTGCTTGCATGTGTCGAATTTCATTCACCCGCAGGTGAAGATTTTCAATCACACGCTGGCGCTCGTTCTTCTTGGCTGTAAACAATCCACAAAAGAAAATTGAATCCCTTCGCTTGTGTTCGTCGAGTAAACAACCGGGGTTGTAGTGCTTCCACCCTGGCGCCCGAAAAGAATCCGCCAACTCGATGAGTGAATTGGACAGATACTCCTGTGCCTCAGGTAGTTGAATCACCCATTCTGGACACCTCCATGGAGCTCTGCCGGGCGGGCGAAGAGTAGCTGAACCAAGTCGAAACTTGATTCCGCAATGGTCACCTTGACCAGCTGGTTGTCGAAAGTCGTGTTGAACATCTTGGAAAGCTGAGTGGAAAAGTGTGGAGCTCACCAACACATAGTCAATTCTTGAACTACGGTTCGGGCTTGTGAACTCCTGCAGTTCCGGGTTTTGGAGGCGCCATGCATCAATCAAGTGCAAGTCGGCCATCCAGCTCAGCAGTTCGTCACGTCCTTGTATGCGGTTCCGGTCGCCTTGGTTTGCTTGGTCGAGTTGGCTTGACAGTACCGTGTTGAGGTCACCCAAGACGATGTGATGAGATTCCGCATCAAAATGTCGAGGGAGTGAGTTGAAAAAGTGTGCGCGCTGGCTTGGCTGAACTGGTGCGTACACTACATGGATGTAGGTAGCAACTGAGTCGAGTACACCGCGCACAATCAGATAGCGTGAGAATAGCTCCGCAGAGCTAACATATCGCGCCGTCTGGTCTTCGAGGTCTTGAATGGGACAAGTTGGTGTGATTAATAAACCAACACCAGCTTGTCCTGTGTAGGTGGTCACATTGTCTTGTGACCAAAAGCTAGAATTGAGCTGCGAGGCTCGCTTCCATAAGTATTTGGCTCGTTTGAAGCCTTGCACACCCGTAAACTTGGTCTCTTGAATCCCCACAACGTGGAAATTGTTCGAGAAAAAGTTGAGTGTGCGTTGTGTGACATTGTTAAAACCGTTCGCGTTGAGAGAGTATCCCCGAAGGGCCCACCCCACATTAGAGAGGAGTGGAAACAGGAGTGGTCACCAAGGTGGCCTGCTTCTGTAGGAACTCAATCGTTTCGCGGAGGTCAGTGGGGAGAGGTCCAGCCTGTATCTGCGTCGTTAAAGGCGACAAAACGGCTGAGGCCAATGTTTGGTCGTCCCACAAATGCCACAACGGGTGGGGCAGTGCCGATGCTGCCTTCCCCAGAATGGAGCCCAATTTCAGAGGGTCCGTGTAGATACTGGGTGCAATAATCTGCAGCGCCAGATCAAACTCAGCCAATCTCAGTTGCAACCAAAACCGAGGTTGATCAGGGCACAATTGCCCTAATACTGACTGAAAATCAAAGTCAGGCTGATTTGGGTAGAGTGTAGAAAGTCGGGCGATGACAGTGCCCTCATCTCTACCTGGGAACTCACGTGTTGCAATCACACGGAGCACAGCGTGGCCAAAAGCCTTGCCGCGAAGATGCTGGAAGTTCCCTGGAGTCTTGGTATCGAGCAAGACTCGATGGAGACTGGGTTGCGCTTGAAGCGTAGCCAGCGTGCTGTCTGGGTCGTCGGTGGTGGCAAAGTTGCCCAGGAACTCTTCGATTACCGCGCATAGTTCCGTGAGAGAAAGCTGCTCCACGTTGCCTTGGTAAACGGAGGCGTTCAGCACCGATTCCGAGAGCTCAGAGAGTCCAATGTAGGACCGAACTGATTGAGGTGGATCTTGAGACTGATCCCACAGGACAATGTCCTGGTCTGGGGGAATTGAACCTCCTGTTCCCTCACTCAGCCATTCATACGAATTGACCGAAGAGACCACTGGGTAGTCATGTTGGGAGGGAGGCAGCAGTTGCACCTCAACCGTTGGAGATGCAATTTCCCCAAAAACCAGGCGTTTCGCTCGCTTGATGCGAGTGGGGCCATGATCGCTGCCATGAGTAGAGTCAACTGGAAAAATTGGGGCTTTTTCATTGTGCCACACCGAAGAAGGGCGGGCGACAATTGCCGACTCAATGCCGTCCATGTCACTGCGGTGGCTGGACTCTGACTCGGATTGTTCCTCACTATGTGGCTCACTTTCCGAATCAGAGTGCTCAGACTGAGCAGGATCATTGGTGGCATCACTCTCGATGTCAAACACAGGAGGAATGCTATCAGCTGTGTCCGACATGGAGCTGGGAGCAACCGACTTTGGAGCAGGCGGTGCTCGACGCTTGGCACGCAATTCCTTGATGAACGGAGGAATGGTGCGGTTGAACACCTGAAGACGATGGTGCACAACTGCGTAGCCTTGTGCAGTAAACTGAATCTGGCGAAGCGGAGTGTGCTTGTCAATCATCACCGATGTTGGAGGAGACTTCTGATTGAAGTAGACTCGGCGGCTACGAGAACGAAGGCCGCCAACCGTGTGCGCCGGTGTAATGTAGACCGGTGGAGTTCCATGATGGGCGAACCAGTCATAGATGATTCCGTCGGTGACATCATCCGGGAGGCGTTGAAGATCGACGTAGTACCAATGGGAGTACTTGGAGTACGGCTGGACTTTGAATTTCCGCCCACAAATGGAAACGGACTCGCCCCCCAGCTTCGTACAGACGTCTCGATCAGTGCACACAAAGCTGATGCCAGCATTGCGGACCGATTTGAAGTCTCGAAGGTGCTCAAGGCTTTTCGACCACAGTGGTGACTGTGGCGTCGAGCCGAGCGAGGTCATTATTTCCGTGTCGGAAAAAGTGACCGTGAGTTCGCGCGCGGGGATCCACATTGGAAAGCAGAGGTCATTGGAGACTTGCTGTGGAACCCCATCCAGCGCAGCGAACTTTTTGTCTTGATCGTCACGATCAGGATCCAGGAGAGCCGCTTCAGCCTTGGCGAAGACAGCGTCGGTTGGGCGGGAAAAGTCGGCGCGTGGAGCAGAGTTCTGCCAGGTCTGGCGCCATTTCTTGTCGCGTTGAAGTCCCACCATCTTGTACGAAGAATCCAGCTGGGACGTTGGTGATGGGTTGCTTCGAACCCCTCTTTTTCTTTTTTCTTTTTTGTACTTTTTTTTCCTTCTTTTTCTTTTTTCTCCTGTTTCAAGGGAGCGTGAGACACGCCACAAGAATCCAGATAGAGTGGCGTGCGACCTGATACAGTGGGTACGAGAACCGTACACAACTCCCCAACAAAGCCCAAATGGGAATTACGTGGTCAGCGTAATCAGTGAAGGGGCAGCACCGTATGTAAAGGCACGCAACTATACAGTTCGTACTTCGAACTGGCTATCCAGACGTCTGTGTGGAACGTCCAACGACACCCAATAAACGTGGGAAAGTGGATGCTGCGTCTCTAGTGTCACACGGACACCTAAGCAAACGCCAGTCGAAGGGTACCTCAATACCCGGACACGACGTAGGTGCAGCCCACTAGCAGAGATGAACCGTGTTCCTAGCTCCCGATCCGCTCGGAAACTAGGTTTTCAGCGGTGGTATTGCGAGTCCGGCCTAGCGTCCCCTCAATACACCACACCACAGTACAGGTTGCTAGTGGTTGGAACTAACCCAGTCAAATTCCTTTCGGAAAAGACTTAGCGCAAATGCTCTAGTCGTTCAGCAGGGATGAGCCCTCAGTACAAGTACTTGGGGCGCCTAACTGTCTGCAGCAACACACGAGCGTCGTAGGAGTGGGGGCTCAAGCAGTTCCCAAAAGGGAAGGCTGAAGCGGCGGCGGCGGGCTTGAAAGCGGAGGAGCGGTCTTGGGACCGTCTCGATTCCACTTGTGGGGTAGCCGGCAAATTGCAAATTGGTCGAGGCCTTCGAGCAGCACGTGCGCGTGTGTCGATGGGTCGTACAGGTCGAAAAACTTGTTGTGCAGGTTCTTCTTGTAGTAGTTCGGGTAGACCAAATTGAGGACTGCGGTCTTTCCGGTCCCAGGGTAGCCATACACCCAAATGTGAGGATCTCCGTTGGTCTTGAAAAAGTCACGTTTCTGGGTAACCATAGCCTTGATGCGCTCGCCATAGAGTAGGTAATTACGCGGATACTTTGTCCACGCTTCTTGTTCTTGACCAGCTTCAATCATCCCGCGCATGTCGATGAGGACGTCGTCGATTTTCCGCTTCTTTTCCTCTTCACCAAGTTCGACACGTTTTTTGGCGTCGTCTCGCGGCAATTCGTCCATTTCATAGAGAATTGGTTTCGTTGCGTCGCACTTGCTGAATGCTTTGATATGGTGACTGCGCCATCCGGTGTAAGGCAAATCTCGTTGCCGCGGAACCAGATAATAACCGTTTCCAGTCTTGACGTTCCAATTCTTAAAGATTGATGATTTGGAAACTCGATTGCAAAACACGGCTGCGACGTGGACATGTCGAATTTGGTAGTCATCTTGCTGAGGTCGGGTACCAATTTTGACTTTTGAGAACAGGATATATCGGAGTCTTCCTCCGTCGTGATCCCCTCGAATTCCGAGTAAGAGTTGATCGAGGTCAGTATCTGTTGGGACATTAAAACGAGCGTCCCACTGTCGGTCTTGATGTGTGAATGGCACACTTGTCACCTTCGGCTCCATTTTAGGAATGACAGGTCGAAAACTGAAGCGGGTTTGGGTTATCACTCACTGTCATTCTAGATATTTTACTGGATATAAAAATATAGAATGTGCAGCATTCTTCTTCTTTGTTCCCGGTAGGGTGGCAAAGGCAAATACACGGGTTAGCTCCGAGCTCAAAGCAGCTTGCAAGACCTTTGAGCTCGGAGCTAACCCGTGTATTTGCCTTTGCCACCCTACCGGGAACAAAGAAGAACCTACGGTTCTATATAATGTGGTCCACACCATCTCTCTATAAGGACATGGAATCTTCCTCTATATGAACCTTTTTCTCTCGTCCATTCTTTCCGTTAGGTATACGAACTCCAAGTTATGGGCCAAAACCATGTATTATGGGAAAAAGACCTCTTACTGTGCAATATGCACAGTCGTTCTAATGCTAGTCTGACTAAAGACACATGCAATATATATCTACTGCGAATACACCTCCTTCGTCTTCGACCTGGTCATGCGCTGGAACTTCTGCGCTGTCGCGACGTCCTCGACCTTACGCTTCCGCTTCTTCTGCTAAGGGACCTTGTCCGTACTGGCTTGCATCCTGTTGGTTTGACGCTGGTGTTGGTTGATGCGCTTCGGCACTGTCGTTGTAGAACCCGTCGAGAGAGGCCCACATGCGCTCTGGGTCAAGGCTTGGCCGTAAGTAGTAGGCGAATTCTGCGTCGAGTTGTTCGAGCTCGTCAGCAAGCGAGTAGAAGGCGAACTCGGGGGACTTCGCGAGCGTATCGAGGAGTTGCTGGGACTGAAGGCGTTCTGCGAGTTGTTCCACAGCATCTGCATTGTCCTTTGCTGCTCCCTCGTCGGCGTCAGCACGAGGAGAGGCGGAGAAGAACTCGATGACTCTTGAGGCGCTGTAGCGACCTCTTCGGTCTGCACGCAAGCGTCTGTCGACTCGTTCATGGAGGCCCCCGGGATGTGACAAAAAGGCAGCGTTTTCCACGCGCCATACAAGTCTCTGTCGGTTCCGTGGTCGAGAAGCTGATAGCTTAGAGCTGCGACGCTTCTGGCATGTTAATATCTACAACCTGCTTCGAGTCCTCGGAATCAAGCTTATCCCTAAGCATGAGCGACGACTGCTCCAGTCCGAAGGCAATAATGATCCGGGAAAACTCTTTATGACTTGGGATTATGCTACCGACATGCCGGCGTGCACACCTCTA
Organism: Phytopythium sindhum; assembly: GCA_023334395.1. Lineage (NCBI taxonomy): Eukaryota > Oomycota > Peronosporomycetes > Pythiales > Pythiaceae > Phytopythium > Phytopythium sindhum. The sequence continues at coordinate 1,548 of JAASGW010000852.1, read as the reverse complement.
CGTAGTCCTGAGGACTATCAGCAAATCATCAAGAACGCCTACTTCGCGTAGATCAGTTTGAGATTAGCATCGAGGATGCTTTTTGGTAACGACCAATACCGTGACCTTCCAGAGAGAAGGATTCGTTTGTATGACAATCAGTTGCGTCATCTCTCGTACGAGGAACTCAAGGAACTTAGCGAACGGATACAACGGCGCGCGCGCCGACGACCGCTAAGGTTCGAAGAGAGAGTACTACTAGCGGCTATTGGTACAATCACAGCCGGTGCAGTTGGAACAGGATATGCCATACGAGCTGGATACAATGCGTATTTCAAGCAATCGGAGTCTGCTTCAGGTGCGTCACATTAGATTTGGTGCCAACGTAGAATCATGAAGTGGTATTCTAACTCAAAATGGGAGGCGCGCCAACAATACATGGAAGAGCAAACCAAGAAGAAGAGACTCCGAGAAGCAGAGGTCCAACCAGACGGCACTTCTAAAAAATCCAAGTTCAGCGAAGAAGACGCTGTGAAGAAGGAACAAATCGCGCCTACACCAGAGCAAACTGCAAGTGTTCAACTAGCAGCCATGTCCAATGAAGGCGGTGGTCTCACGGAGACGAAAATCACCTATCACGAGCTACAGATTCCTGGGTTCCCAGACACGTACACAACGGTCCATACTATGGATGCATACTACGCGTGTTCGTTTCTGAACAACTATACTCAAGGCAACAATTTTGGGAAGTTGCTCCAGTTTTACCTGAATACGGCCGTGTCACCTATTCAGAGCGGTTCCGGTACCTATCCAGCGTCCGGAAATTTGCCTGTCGGAAGGTATTACGATTACCGACATGGCGCGACGAATCTGACAAGCGCTTCGACAAGTGTTGCAGTCAATAAGTCATACAAGTGGCCGATTGCAGTCGGGATCTCCGCCTATGAAGTACCACGTGGACGGAAGCTGATGGAAAAAATCTATGACTACTACCATGTCATCGATTGCGAGTGGGAGCTGGTGATCGAGAACCCTGTCTATGGCTGCAATGCAGAGTATATTATCGCGTATGGCGTGGAGACCAGTGGTACAAGCGGCGGCATCACGTTCCCGACGGATGCTACACTCAACGATGTGGTGCAATGGCCTGGCATTGAAACGCGCTACGTAGATGCTCCAAACAGTTACAACGGCGACCGCGGTATAGTCAAGATCAGTGGCAAATACGCGCAAGGTACAGCAAAGCGCTCTATCGTCAACGATGGAGACACCAAGAACTGGACACAGGTCACAGCACAGCCAAACTACAAGGAGACGCTGAATTTTTGGATCTTCAGGTCACCATTTTCGGATTTGAACACCGACGTTGGTATCCTGAACGTTCATCTCAACCTCAAGTACCTGACGCAGTACAAGGATAGCAAGCCTCAGTTCTACTACCCGGCTACTATCCAGCAAGGGTTTAGGGTTTAGGGTTTAGGGTTTAGGGTTTAGGGTTTAGGGTTTAGGGTTTAGGGTTTAGGGTTTAGGGTTTAGGGTTTAGGGTTTAGGGTTTAGGGTTTAGGGTTT
>JAASGW010000851.1:0-11000 GCA_023334395.1 Phytopythium sindhum | reverse complement strand
GGCGGGCGTTCGGATCTTTTTGTCGCGGTCTCGGTACCTACATTTTATTATTTTGGCTGTTGTGTGGGAACCCTGACGTGTTCGGACACAAAAATTGCACAGATTGGTCAGTTTGTGCTTGTTCTGCAAGACGATACAATTTGGTTGCGGTTTTGTGCTTCTTGGATCACTTATGGTAAATTTTGTGCTCATTCGATCTTTTTGGCGCGCACTGTAGGTGAAATTAATTGCTACAGATAATATTTTTGTAATTACGGTATAGATTGCGGTCACTTCCGTTTTGTACTGAAAACGTCAGGAAATGCCAATCGCCAATGGCGCAGGGCGGGTGTCGTTGACTCGGTCTCCTGATCTCACAGTTTGGTCGAAGCGCAGGGGCAGGTCGTGCCGAGGCCAAGAGCGTGCTGGTAGTCGCCGGCGGAGGCTTTGCGTCCCAACTACAGGCCTAATTGTGGAGGAGGAAGCGTCAAGCGGTTATGCTTCGGTGCAGCCGGGGCCAAACACAATCTTGGTCGCCGCCAGGGCGAATGGCGACGCGCTCGCACGAGTGGAGGGCTGCGCGGCCCGCGCCGATCCCCACGCGGTGCCAGCGTCACAGTTGCTGCCGCATCCGCCTGGAGACGGCGCGTTTAGCATTGCAGTAGCTCGGCGAGCGACTACGACATCAACGAAGCGTACCCTATGCAGGTACAGGGCGTGGTGGATGGACCAACAGAGTTTGCTTGGAGATCCGAAGGCGACGCCAATCCGTCATCTGTGTTGCGGAAGAGCGTCGAGCGCGTCGTCCAGCTCGATCGGATAGCGGTACATGGCAGTGGGCGTGCACGCCACGCCGCGCTTCAGATACTCCCAGTTGGGAGGCGGCGCGTCCATTAGCCTTGATCCAGTCAATAACGAGAAAGCCGTTTGCTCACCGGCGAAAATGCGATCGCGCTCCTCACAGTAGGGCGATCCAGCAGCGGAGATGCGTTCCGAGTAGCGCAAGTCGCCCGGGAACTCGAGCCACGCGTCCACCCACACCGAAAACGATGATACGAAGGTATTGTCCAGGTTCATGGACGTGAGCTTGCTTGGTAGAGTCCTCAGGACCGAAGGCAGCGACGATATTTTGGTGTCGCGTAGATCGATGATCTCTAGTTCCGGCAGTTCAAAGAACGCCTGGGGCACGTCCTGGATCGGATTTGCCTCGAGTAGCAGCAGCCTCGGCTTCAAGCGCAGCAGCGTTTCTGGTATCACCGCCAAGTTGCCCACGGCCAAGTCAACAAGCCGCTCTTGTGGCCATTTCTTGTCGAGGTCGTCTGGGAGTTCACGTAAGTTCGTGGCGACGAAGCTCAGGACGTTGCATGCCGACGGGAAGTCGGGCGACTGGAGACCCCGTGGGATCAAACCGCCAGGCATTTGCACTCGATGGAGATTGACGTTGACGAGAACCGGGTGGTTATCTGCTGTAAGCGCCGCGTCGTCACCCCACTTGGCAATTGATGTGTTGTACAGCTTGATCGACTCCAAGTTCGGCAATATCTGGATAGCGGAGGGCATCTCAAGCGTGGTGCAGTGTCGGACAGTAAGTCTTCCCATGGACGGCGCATGAAGCGGCTCAAGTATCGCGTGGATCTCGTCAGCACGACCAGCAATTCCGTTGAGGTAGCAGTCGATAACCACGAGGTTGCACGACGGGCGTGTGACTCCCCACGGCCGAACTTGCATGACGCACTGTGGCAACTCGGAGTTGAAGGACGCACGTACATGAAGCGCGAGGACAGCAGCACCCCAAGCTGCGAAGACAACGCGCTGGAGCTTGGTCAGGACTGGGTGAGCCCTCACCACTTTGTTGACACTCACAAGCATCTCTTTCGCGGTGCCGCGCCTCCTACGAGAGTGGGAGATAGTTGATACGGGCACAATTACTCCCCATGAGGGGCTTGAATCGTCCTTGTTCGCCGCTGGATCCATCGCCATACTCGCGAACCGTTTGAGGAGATTGAGGTTGCCGATCATGCTCACGGCAAACACCAATCGCGACGCCAGGTCGGCCCAGGAGACGACGAGGATGAGCCAGAACTTGTTGATGGCGTTGGCCAGCCAGACGTCGTCGAACCACTTCACTCCAAACACGTCTCTCTTCTCCAGGCCGAGCGAGTAGATGACGACGAGAGTGAGCGTCACACCGATAGACGACACGAAGTCGAACGCGAAGTCGCACAGAAAGCTCACGAAGTATTTGGGCACTGGTTGGTCGTGGAACAAGGTGTGTACCAGCGCCACCAGCCAGCTGTTGATCACCAGTAGACTTACGTAGAACTAGTTAAGCCAAGCGCGCGCCAGGAACTGGCTCAAGCGGTAGGCTTGCACCGTCTGGAGCGCCGTCTCCACGATTTCACGGACCAGAAGCAGCAAGTCGAAGCACGGCCCACTGATGCCCATCAGCCCGAACGGAGAGAACACTGCATCGTAGACGAGCACAAGAACTCGCCATATCGCTCGAGCAGTGCCTGTTCTTGAATCAGGAGATGACCGCTGGGTCGGACTGTTAATGAAGACCAGTCTTCGTCGTTGCACCGACAGCACGATCATGCGGAGCAAAGCCAAAGGTGGAATAGCGCGACAGACGCGAATGTTAAGGCGATGGTGCCATAGTGTTGCGGCCCCATCCCGATCCGGTTGGCCTCCAGGAAGTTCCTTACGCTGCGGTCGTTCATGGTCCAATAGGCGAGCGCCAAGGTAGAGAAGAAGAGCAGCGCAAACGCGTGGATCATCGCGAAGATGCTCCATGCTGCCGCCGCTATGGGACTGCGCAACTTTCGCCAGCCGTATGTAGTCTCAACCTTGCTTTCGGCAGTGGGTGAATAGTCGGAAGGCTAAATCATCGCTCACCTACAGGAAGCGCTTGTTGAGCGGTACCGTGGTCGACTGGAAGTGCTGAGGACCACACGACTCATCGTCGTCACCGCCGCCGTAAAAATAGACGAGTCGCCAGCCTCAGGACAACTTGCTCACAGCTAATGCCCGAATCTATTTCACGGACTCGCCTTCGATTCTGAGTGCGGCGACGTGGGGATGCATTGGTGGCTGTCCGGTGTGTAAACGCACCTCAGAAAACACACTACCTTCTTTCTCCATCCCCGAGAATATAATGCAAGCTGCTCTTGCCGCTGTGTGTGAAAGCGTAAAACCGATCGTTGAGCGCCAGAAGTCCGATGTATACCTGGTTTAGCTGCGCGCGCGTCACGAACGGCACATAGGCGCGTCTCAAGTATTTCTCGACGAGGCGGTAGATCGAAGTACGGCTAGCTGACACCCGCGATCCGAAGGGTGAGAAGGCTGCATCGTGGGCAAGTAGCACGACGCGTCATTCTGCTCTGCTAAAGGACAAATTCGTCAATTCAGGGTGAGCCCTTTCCGAATCTGTGCACTTCAATACGCGAGCAAGCAGCCCAGTCGGAACATTTGTCATTTATAAGCACGACCGCCCTGATTATGAGCGATCGCAATTTGCACTGATGTTGCAGCTGAATGAGCAGCACAAACAGGAACAGCGGAAGGAGCAGCCGCTCTAGCATCTCGTAGACGCACAACTGCAGCTGCTTTGCCAGCTCGGTAGGATGACTGCTCAGATGCTGGGTGCGCCATTGTCGACAATTTGCATACCTTTCAAGTGATTGCGGCCTTCATGTCCTCTAGAACAATCGGGAAGCGATACATCAGCGATGGGACGCAGCTCACGGTGCGCTGCAGAAAGTCCCAGTTGTCCTTCGACGCATTCATCAGGGATGATTGTTGTGAAGAATCTGTGACGGTGAAGTTTGTCAACATGCCAGCAAAGATCATGTTGCGCTCCGCACAGTACGGCGACCCTGCGGCTGATATCCGCTGCGGGTAGAGGAAGTCGCCGGGGAATTGTAGCCACTTATCCACCCACGCCGGGAAGCTTGATATGTTGGTGCCATCGAGGTTGAAGGACGTGAGCGCGGTCGTCGTGATCACAACGTCGCTGGGGAGCGCCGGAAGCTCGGTGTAGCTCAAATCAAGATACCGGAGGACCGAGATCTCGAACACTTCCTTGGGAACCTGATCTAACCGGTTCCCGGCGACGACGAAAACACTAGGAGCCATTCGGATCAGAGCGTCAGGGATTTCGGTTAGCTCTGCTGTGTCAAACTCGATGTTGACTCCAGGAGGCCACTTGATGTCGAGGCCGCCGGGGATCTCGCGGATGTTGGTATATAGAAAGCAAATGGAGCGGACCGTCAGCGGAAAGTCGTTCGACTGCAGTCCGAGTGGAACCTTGCCGTCCAGAGTGCGTACCCGAGCCAACACGACCATGACGATGCCCGGGTGGTTCACCCCGGTGATAGCGGCGTCCAAATCCCATCTCGTGATTGACGAGTTGTAGATTGTCAACGCTTTGAGGTACTCAAGCGACTGGATGGTGGCTGGGATCTCAAGCGCAGAGCAGTGGCGAACGACCAGTAGCGTGACGGAGGGTGCATGAAGCCCCACGATTTGTGCGTGTATCTCGGAGGTGTTGCCGGCAATGTGATCTTGATAGCAATTGATGAGGACGGAACTGCACGACGGCCGTGTAATCCCCCACGGTCGGACTTGCATGACGCACTGCGGAAGGTCCTGTATGACCTCTGCGGTGCCGTGAAGGGCGAGCACAATGCTCCCCCACATGATGCAGATGGTCCGCAGGGTCTTGGTAAGTGACGTGTTGCTTGCAACCGCGCTGTTTGCTCGCTTGAGGGCTGCGAGTGTCACCGAGTCGGTTTGAGCGTTAGACATACGCCTCGCCTCGGGGACAATCGAGTTCCAATGCTTCAAGGCGCCTGCTGTACTTACACGCCGTTGTTTGACACCCGCGGCTACAAAGCGCTGGAGAATGCTGAGGGTGCTAATCATACTCAGCGCGAAGACCAGTCGAAACACGAGGTCTGCCCACGAAGCAACGAGGATGATCTGGAACTCGTTCATAGCTTGGATGGCCCAAGCTTCGTCATACCATTCGAAGCCGAACAAATCGGCCGCGCCCGGAACGACATCCTTCGAGTAGATGGCGATGAGTGTGAACGGTACGACCATGGAAGACACGAAGTCGAGCAGCAGGTCGCATGTCAGCGACACGACATACTTGGTTATCGGCTTGTCGTGGAACAAAGTGTGCACGAGTGCCATCAGCCAGCAGTTGAGCACCAACAAACTCACGTAGAACCGGTTGAGCCATGCACGCGACAGGAACTGGCTCATGCGGTAGGCTTGAACAGTTTGCAGCACGGTCTCAAGCAGCTCGCGCACAAGGAGCAGCAGATCGAAGCACGGACCACTGACGCCGAGCAAACCTGTCTCCGTGAAGACAAACCCGTAGGTGTGAATGAGAGCTCGCCCCACGGCTTGATAGAGGCTTGGGGCGGTCGTTTGCCTGGAGATATCCGGCAGTATTCGGCTATTCAACACGAACTGTCGGCGTCGGATGGACGGCACAATGAGCTGGATGCTTTTGACCGCGTGCAAGAGCGCTATTGCGCCGTAGGCGACGGCGACCAGGCGGTAGTTCTTTGAGGCGATACCGATATCGTAGATGCGCAGATACAGTTCTACCGGCGAGTTTTTCAAGATCCAGTAGCAGTAAGCTGAGGTCGCGAAAAAAAGCATTCCCAATGCGTAAAACGTAATGAAGACACACCAAGCTGCCACAGGTAACAGGCGATGCTTCCAGCAGCAGTTGATGGCGACAGGGACGTCGCCTGCAGTCGGCCTCGAAGCAGGAATAACCATCGCCATCTCCTTACACGCACGGGGTGGATCAGCAGTCGCGGAATTGTTAGCTGGGTATGCAAAGCAAGAGCGACAGCGGAAAGCACAGTGGAACAGCCACTGGGCGTTCAAATATAACTCTTCCTGGTACCCGAATCGCACATGATGCCACCAAACTGGTAAACACCCCCGGTCGAGAAGACGTCGCGCTGCAGCAACAAAACAGTTATATATAGACTGCGTCGACGAGTTTCTGGTTCAGCGCGAGGCGTGGATGTACGTACGATCAGTGCAGGGCGCGACATTGCAGCGACCTCAAAAGTTGGGAATTGGATTGAGGTGGCAGTGAACAATTTCGCCACCTTCGCTTATTCATCTAGGGTTTACAGATCGATCAGACACCAGGATCAGGGCGATTGACACTTGAGACCACCATCACCAAACCTTGTTGGTGTGGTGCACCGTCCATGTCGTCGCGGTGCAAACGCATGACGGCAGGCCGTGCTCTCGTCCACGACGCATGCTACGAAGGCACTGTCGGCCCGATATCGCTCCAGAGCCACACAGCGGGCACTGCGATTGGTGCGAGACACCGACAGCTCGTGTGTGATTGGTAGCAGGCTAACGCCGTCTAATGTGCATGCGGGATTCATTTGGGTTTTGTATAGGACAAGAGTGGCGCCTCATGAGGACGGGTTGACCGCCTCCGAAGCGGCTCAAATAAGCTCCGATCAATCAATTTCATTCTCTAATTCGCCTTCCTCGTATTAAATCTTTCTTGTCCCTCGAACTGGTCGCCACGCGGGGCTATCACCGCTGCAGAAACCGCGGGCGAGCGAGCACTCTAGTTGCTGTCGCTCTAGCTGTTGAGAAGTGTCGAAGTGCATCGAGCAGCGTGGGTTCGTTGGTGTGTGGGCCACACAGTGTGGCAGGTTCCTCACGATCTGATAATTTATGTGTCCCATGTATAACGCCCAGTTGAAGCACTATTGTCTATACTTCACACCGCATAGCATATTTCAGATCGGACATGTCATGTTTTGTTTTTGGCGCCACCACCCATTGGATCTCCCGCGAAAACCATCTTGCGCATTCCCAAACGTGCTCTCCGACTCACAAGCGGCCGGAATGACACTTCAACCCTCGCGGACTGACGACTGAAGAGTGCTTCACTATGCCGAGCTGCGAGACCGCGATGCTCCTGGGCATTGTGGCGCTCATCACGGTCGAGATGGAGGAGCACGACGAGGAGCACGACCGGCGCTACCAGCAATTGGTGGACTCGCAGCTCGAGCTTCTGCGCGAGCTCGAGGTCAAAGAAGATGAGGAGGAGAAGCGCGAGGAGGAAGAGCGACTGGCGCGTCGGCGCCGCCGCCTCATGCGACTTCGCAACGAAATCGACAGCCAGTAGATCAAGCGCACCCGATTCGTCGATGGTGACCAGCAGGCAAAGCTCCCGGGCCAGTTCAGTTGAGACCGAACTCGATGGAATACACTGCTCCCTGCATATTTAACCTGCGAGTGTGTTGCTACTCGACGACCACGATCCGGTTCTCTCGTGGCGGGTACTCAAGCTGCTTGCGCTTCTCGACGAACTTAGCGATCACATCGCGCACGATCGGGCCGGTCGCCACCACCGGCGCGCTCGCAAAGCATTTCCAGTCTCCAGCCTTTGGAAGCCGGGGCACCGCCACCTTGACGATTCGATCTAGCTCCTCTTGAGACGCTGTGATCGATTCGCCGTCAGGACTCGTGATGGTATTGTCCGTGCCATCGAACCGCATTGACACAATGAACGGCGAGCTCGCTGTGATCGCATCGTACAAGACGCGCAGACCCGATAGGTGGGGAAACGTCGAGTTCATACTCGGACACCTCCGCAACCAGTGTGTAAGCGCTCCCCAGAGCTCGCGCACTCGCATCTCGACGACTACGACTGAGTGCAGCAGCGGCAGGAAGACCTCCAGCCACTTCCGAGTGATCTCGAGCCCAGCAGGGTGAAGCGCGTCGCCCTTAATGAATCCAGCGTTGAGCAGACCGACATCGGCACGCATTTCAACTCTGAGCGCGTCGGCGATGAGATTCCCGAGGTTGCTCTCCATCATCCGGCAAGTCATGCGCGTCCCGTCAAGCGGCGTTTTGGATATCGCAAGAGGAATCAGCTTCCCTTCCGCCTCGTCTTCGCGATGGACCTTGTCGACGTACTCTTGCAGGACGGCTTGGCACGCGGGATCTGACGCGTAGCCTCGGTTTGCCAGCATGGACCAATGGAACGTGACCTCCACTGGCGTCGTACGACTGATCAGTCTCCGTTCGAGGCGCATGTCGACCACACCCAACCAAAGCGCGTCCATTCCCGACTTGTGGATGAAGGTTCCGCTCGCAAAGAGCGAGAACGGCACGTGGTCGTGGCCGCCCAGGATGAGATGGATGCCAGGTACCTGACGCGCCAGTCGCTGGTCTTCCTCAACGTCGAGGTGTGTGATGGCCACGATCGCGTCAACCTTGTGCTCTTCCTGCAGTAGCCTGACGCAGCGGCGAGCATGCTCTACCTCGTCCTCGAACCGCACCGTACTGCCTGCGAAAGGATCGCGGCCCGTGACCGTCGTGCACACGCCGAAGACACCTACGCGCAGTCCGTTCGCTAGCGGCAGCACTAACACGTCCGTGACGCCAGGAAAGAGCGCGCCAGAGTCTGCGCAGCGGATGTTGGAACCAAGCTGCGTGAACCGCGCGTCCTTGAGCAGCTCGCGGGTGAGCGGCGCGCCAAAGTCGAATTCGTGGTTGCCCAGCACCACGAGCTCCACGTTCAGCCGGTGCAGCACTTCCACCATCATGGCGCTGTCATCGCGACACAGGTGACGTTAGGTGGAGTAAAAGGAGATCGATGCTACCATGTGGATGGGACGCACCCCTTATCGCGGCGGTCGAGCTCCGAGCGCCAGAGGAAGTCGCCGTTCAGCGCGACGACCACGCGCGTGTCCTCCTCGCTGGCCAGGCGCGCGCGCGTCTCCGCCAGCAGCGTCGCCATTTTCGCCAACCCTGTGCGTTATACCCGCGTCAACAGTCAGCATCACTCGCAGGCGAGCCAACCTATGGGGACGAGAGAACGCACCGCCCATGCCGGTGCGCGCGTTGGGGAACAGCTCGTACACGTCGTTGATCGTCAGGAACACCACGCGCGCGCCTGCTGTCGGCGCTGGCGACGGAAATCCACTACCGTCAGCAGCAGCAGCAGCAGCGTCAGGATCGTCAGCACCTCTGCCTCCTGTTTGAACGCCGAGGACGCTCGCGGCTGCGTCGGCCGGCTCGTCCAGGCGCATTCCTGTCGGACGCGAATGCGACGCGCGTTTAGAAATGCGAAGCCCATGTGCCGCACATGATGTGCGATCCAAATAGAAACGCGTTTCTATTCCGGCGATGGGCATCGTTGGGTAGCATCCTCATTTTTCTTCGCCTCGTGGCCGACGGAGAAGGAAGGCGAAGAGTAACGGGGCGCTGAACTGCTGCTGGCCGTGGAGCGGAATGACGACGCCGGTGCGAAGGCGCTCGTGGCGAGCGGCGTCTCTGTGCACTGTCGGAGCCGATCCAGTCGAACGCCGCTCTTTGATGCGGCATGGAACGGAAACTTGGACGTGGCGCAGTTTCTCGTCGCGCACGACGCCGACGTGAACGCTGCCGATTCGCTTGGAGTAACGCCGGTCGTGATGGCGGTGACAACAAACTGGACGTCGTGCAGTGGCTGGTGGATACCGGCGCGAGCGTGAACCTTGTGCTATGGAATGGCAAGACGCTGATCATGTACGCGGTGCAAGAATCATCCACCGAGGCCGTTCGTACCCTCCCTCATTAGCAATGGTATAGACACGAACGCAGTTCTGACGAATGGAGATACGCTGCTTACCTATGCGGCGAGGTTTGGGGCCAGATTTGACAAGTTGGAGACCGTGCGGACACTCGTTGAAGGGGCTGCGATAGTAACGCGACGTCGCAAGATGGAAAAACGGTAGTGATGGTGTCAGCAGAGGAGGGATCGTGGTCCGTCGTGGAGTTTCTTCTTAAAAGCGGCGCGAACGCATCGCGTCAAACTCTTCAAGACGTCTTATGGAAGGCAGTGCTGAGTGACCAATTTCAGGCCGTGCGTCCCTGCATCGAGCGTGGGGCTGATCCCAACGCAGTGATGGAAAACGGTGAAACCCTGGTCTTGTCTGCGGCAAGGCGGAAGAACTGGAATGTTGCAATGCTCCTCATTGAGAGCGGCGCCGACGTGAACACTACTGACACCCTTGATCAAACAGCGCTCATGTATGCCGCCCAGAGTGCCAAGTTGGAGATCATGCAGCATCTGATCAAACGCGGAGCTAATGCGGATATTGTGGATTGACTCGGCAAAACAGCTCTCATGTATGCAGCAGAGAGAGGCGAGTTGGAGATCGTACAGCGCTTTATTGATTGCGGAGCTGACGCAAATATTGTAGATCACAACGATCAGACAGCGTTCTTCTTGGCCGCCAATAGCGGCCACCGCGCTGTTCAGCGACTGCTGATGCTGTATGCGCTGCGACCAGAGCTCGAAGGTGACGAATTCTTACACGAAGCCACGTCTCCGTCTCCTGATACCGCATCGCGAAGGTGGTTCATCTCTCCGTTCGAGATCAGCTTGCAAAAGTACGTCGACACACAGAACGTTGGAGGCGAGTACCGAGCCAAATGGTTGGGTGAGGATGTGGTGGTAAAGCTGTTCGTCCCCATTGCCTTCGGCTCTACATTTGCCGAAGAAGTGACGGTGTGGCACCAACTGCGGCATCCAAACGTGATCAAGCTGTACGGCGCGTGCAACCTTGGCCACCACTTCTTTGTGTGCGAGTACGCCAGCAACGAATCGTTGGTCAAGTACCTTGCAGCATGCGCTCGCATTGACGCTCGACAAACCCTTTGGAAGTTCCTGTACGAGGCGTCACTGGGTCTCGCGTACTTGCATGAGCGCAAGATTGTTCACGGAAACCTATACGGGAGCAACATTTTAATTGGCAGTAGTATACACTGCGCGCAGCAAATATACGCACACACCCTGAAAATTTAGATTTTCGACGATTTTTTAGCTTGTAGTGCGAATTTCGAGGCGCCGTTTGGATATGTTGCAAATCAAACCTATACGATCACCGTGTATGGGCATTTATTCCCGATTTCGTACGGCTTCTGGTGCAAATTTGCTCCCGCCTCGATGGCCACGGGTCTCGGGGTGC
>JAASGW010000850.1:0-11022 GCA_023334395.1 Phytopythium sindhum | reverse complement strand
TATGCGAATAGGAGACAGTTCACGACGCGCGAGGAGCTCATCGAGACCATCAAGGGCTGCTAGGCTAAAATCGGCCCAGAGTTCATCGATCCATTGATCAAATCGATGCCCAAGCGTTGCATCGCAGTGCTTGAGCTCCAAGGGCGTAAAACCAAGCACTAGGCGGCTCGTTTAAATGCAAATGCGCGCGAAATCGGCACTGGCAGTATACATATTGCCCTACACATGCATGTTGAAGCTGACATTTTTGGTCGTTGCGCGGCGAGTTTTGGTCGGATGGCAGCGATTCGACCTGCATTCCACTCGTTTCGTTGTGCTCGTTTCATTGGTCCTAAAATCGCCTTCAAAAGCGTCTAATTGGCCAAAATCCGGCCACTTTTCGAGGTGGCAGTATAATATTTGCCTGCACTGTAGCCCCCGAAAAACCCTCTACTACATCATATTTCGTGCGTTTTATGTCCGTATCTATTTAACGGGTTCTGCCGTATTATATACCGTATCCGGATAGTATACTTCGCCATGTCAAGAGGTATACCAATATGTATAATACCATGCTGAATAGTATACCATGCCGATTAGTATACCATGTCGATGAGTATACCGTGACGCTCGACTTTCGTCAACCAGTCGTGTCGAGCTCGATGACTGGCACTCGGCGCGCAGAGACCCCGCTGGGCGAATTCGGGTGTCTGTGCATTTCCAAATTTACCTCGGCCCAACTACAGAGCTCGCACTACCATGGCCCCAAAGTGCACATCTAAGACCAACCTGGAGAAGCGAGAAGTCATCGAGTGGATCCAAGCCGAGGGCGGTGGCGTCCCAACCCGCGCCGTCAAGCACTTCCAGGCTGAACTCGGCTGGAAGGTATCCGGCGCGCAGATTCGCTACTGGTGGAAGCACCGCGACACCATCGCCAACTTGCCTGCGCTCCAGCTTCAGCTTCCTGGTGGCGGAGTCCGCTCGCATCTCGGCGAGATCGAGGATGTCCTATTCGACCAGATACTGTACCTGCGTTCGATGAAGGAGAAGGTCTCACGCCAGTGGATACAGGAGACCGCCCAGGGGCTCGCCCGATCGGAGACCGACGACACCGACTTCGTGGCCTCTGACAAGTGGCTCGCTCACTTCATGGCCCGGTACGGCCTTTCGCTGCGTCGCACGACGAATTTGACCATTCTCACTGATTCCGAGCTGACAGAGCGCGCCGTCCGGTTCATGACCTACCTCACGCAGAAGAAACCGACGATGAATCCGGCCTGCACGCTCTTGATGAACGAGACCATGGTGTACTTTGAAGACCCGCGACGCGATACCGTAGACGTCACTGGCGCTCGCCACGTCGTGCTGCGCTCGACTTGATTCGCGTCGATGCGCGTCACCGTCGCGCTCACCGTCACGGCTGCTGGGAAGAAGCTGCCACCCCTGCTCATTTGGAAAGGTGAGAAGGGGAAGGGCTCCCAGATCCAGAAGCACGGGTCTGTCTACGTCGCCTACCAAGAACCCGCGTGGATGAACAGTCAGCTCTTCGAGCAGTGGATCGACCTCATATACCCGGCGGTGTTCGACTCTAGCGACGGCAGAGCCCTCGTTTTGGACTCTATGCGCGCCCACATCTCCAAGTCAGTCAAGGCTAAGTGCGCCGCCAAGCGCGTGAACATGCTGGCCATTCCTGGTGGCCTGACGCCCTACCTGCAGGCCGGCGACATTGGAATCTTCAAGCCGTTCAAAGACAGTCTGTCGAGCGTCATCGACGAGTGGAAGTGGCCGGATCGTGTGCTCTACGCGAAGGCCGGCAATCCCAAAGCCCCCGACGTCGTGGAAGTGGTCGCCTGGGTGAGCAGTACGTGGTGCAGTGTGACGGATGATGTGGTGGCCAAATCGGTCGCTGCCGCTGGTTTTAGCGACGACTGCCGTGGTTGGCACATCGCGAAACACGACGTATACGGTTCGCTCTTCCAAACCAAGTGGGTGAGTCAAGAAGAGGAGGAGCTGCTGCATGTGGTGTCTGACTTTGATGACGAACAGCTTGTTGACAGCTTCGACGAGCTGGTGGTTGATTGAACTTGCAAAATACAGCATTTTGCACGAGTCATATTTGCTTTGTTATTTGTGGTAAAAGGACTTACAAGGCGGTTCCAGCTCTCCCATTATATGGGGCTTTCTGTGTGATCGCTGCGGGGCTTGAACCCCGACCATACAGTTTTGTCGACAGCCTGCTACACCACTACAGCAATGCCGTCGTTTGTTCTCGAGATTTGCAAAAATAAATATAAAATCGTGCCAAATATAATACCCTTGTTGTTTTCGATGGAATACTATTATAATACAATACGATATATAAAACGGCAAACCCCGTTAGTAAGCGAGGAATAACCTCCTCCAGCTTGGCCGAGCTTTTGGATATGCCGGCCTGCAGCCGGCGAAAAAAAACTCGTTGCAACGCTCGCCTTCAGCTTGCACGCTTATCTAGGGCGGCTCGCTATCGCGATCACAATCACAACGTAGGATCATGTCCATGGGTGGGGCTGCATGCTTGCTCACGCTGGCATTTTCCACTCAACTGCTCCAAAAGCCCTCATAGATATTTCCCCTCCTCCGGAGTGTGATGGGCAGATTGAAGGAATAGCCACTCCATTCACTATACCACACATGCCTCAAAGAAGAAAAACAGATCACACCCTTCTAATTTTCGAAAAGATCCATTTTCGAGATGGCTCTGGCATCCATTTCCGCGGCGGCAGGATGCGACTCGCATGGGAGGGAGCAGGGGCTCTCGCCAACGATTTTGGTGGGCGATGATGGTCGGGAGAGCCGCTCCGATGCCGCTTGTGCTGTAATCGATCGTGAGACGCCTCGACCTCGAATGGACCTGTTGATCCATGCTTTGCGGCTTTCGAGAGAGCGCGGCCGTCGCCACCAAAACTGCTGTAGTCAGTCCGCCGACCGAGTGGTCGACCACTCCCGAAATGATCAGAGGACCGTGTGAGCCACTGTCGCTCGGCCTCCTGGTCGATCAAGTAGCAGAGAAACGGGTTTTGTGATGGAAGCAACTGCGACAGGCACGTCGTGGTAGCCGCGGAAGACTGTCTGTCGTCACTGAACCCGCAAGCGTGGCGCCTTATTGCTCGATCGATTGACCGACCGATCGATTCACGCGGTAGATGCATGCAGAGGCAGGCAAGAACGTTCGTGCACCGTGTTGCCACCGCTGGTGGTCAGCTCTGTCATCTCCGACCGCATCGTCGGCCCCCGACGCACCGTGCGCCTGTCAGCATTGCGTGTAGAGTACTGTGATGGTGGGGTGTTGGAGCTGCACGGTGACTGCTAAGATGTACAGGTACGCTGCCGGATCCCGCTGTCATCACGCCGCACTTGTATCCTCCTTGCATCGAGCACTGGAAGCTAAATTTAGGGAGGCTCCTTTGCTTCCATGCACTGTCGTGCCTCGGACCTGCATCGAACCGCGCGAGTCGCACTTCAACGAAGGCCTCGGAGTTCGCCCTCGGAGCGAACAGTAGTCCAAAGTCCATCCAGACGCTCATCGACATCAGAAATAGTGGGCAGCGCAAAGCTGTAGAGGAAGCCACGACTGGATCGAATAAGAAAATCGGTGGGAGTGGGACGCAAGTACCGTCAATGGCAATAGTACTCACCGCTGCACTGTCCAACTTCTCAATTGGATTCCACTGGCCGCCACCACCACGCCGCCTTATCGATCCCTGCATCTGCTCAACGCACACGTCCTGAACGATGTCATCACTGTTGTGCGGCTGGCATCCGTTCCCTGTCCTCATGAGGTCCTTGTTAAACGCAAGGCGGCCAATTGACGCTTCGGCGAGCGAGGAGTCATCGCCTTTCGTCCTCGACGCGGCGGTGCAAGGCCGAGTCCATGGGTCGACTGTCCGGCGCCGCCACGCGCGCGTTCCCGGGTTTCGCTGTCTCCCCTTCCTGAGGCGCTTGACGCACCGGCAGAAAAGGGATCTAGGCACGCGCGGGATTTCACAGAATGGTCTGGTATGCGCCTCGCATCACGCGCGGGCGGAAGTGGCCAGCGCCCTTCACTGACCTCCGATGTTCGCGAGGCGTTCGCGACGCCGTCGGTCTTCACGCCTGACGTCTTCGTTGCAGGCGGCGTCAAAGACACACCGTGAACCTCCAGCCGCTCGGTGCAGGAACGCTGCGCAGCGACGCCCTAAGCTGGGCGCTTGTGCACTCACAGCAAGACGGTGCAGCGAGCCAATTGCCGGCCTGCGTTACCCGCAGTAACCATCAACTAGAGCGGCAGCGGACACATCTGCACGTGTATCCCTCCGACAGGCGAAGATTCGCGTGTTGACGTGCAGTGGCGCAGTTGGGGTAGGAAATGGCGTCTCGAACGGAGGCGTTAACTCGTCCGCGACGACACCGTCACCAGATTGTCTAGATCGTCCAACTGATTCCCCGCTGGCGCCAAACTATGCGGGTCGCACCCAAATTTATCACCTTCCAAGTCATCCCGGCGGTGATCGCCGTCTGTCGTGGAGACGAGGAAGAAGACGCCGGGAATCCCAGTGGATCGTCGCGCAAACAGCTCCGTTGCCTCCACCTCATCCAGAGCCCACACCGACCAACCAACCGCCTCCACCAGCTTCCAGCGGAGCAGACGAGTCCCATGGACACCGAGCTGCTACGTCGGGACGCGGTCTCTGTGCCACGCGCGATGCGTACAAACTCTTTTGCGGTGGTCAGGATACTTTCGCGTTTCAGTTCTCGCACTGGCCCGCGCCTTCCGCCGCGGTGCGCGCATCCGACTGTCTCGCCCCGCGGCCCCCGCTCGTGGTCGCCTTCCTCCTTCTCCGCACGCGCTCGGGCGTCCTCTACGCCTGTTGTCTAGCGCCATAGACCTTCTCTTCTCACCCCGTTCCGCGTGCTCGCCATTTCCGATCGCGCTCGCTCGTGCGCACCCGGCTGGATCTGATACTGACGCCTGGGTCTCATCCTCCCACGTCTCCAATTAACGCCCGGGCACCAAGTAACTGTAGCTGCTGGCACCTAAAGCAGCATTGCAAGGCAGTGATCCACTGAGGGATGGCGCGAGGAGCGGGCTGGAGCAAGGACGTATTCCCGCCGCTGGAGCTGGCGGTGGACGAGCAGCGCCACTACCAGGACCTGGCGCGCGGGCTCGTCTGGGAGACGCTAGCGCACTACGACGCATACGACCGACCGGGTCACCGCGTGCTCGACAAGAAGCGCTGGAAGGCCGTCAAGACGCGCGAGAACCTGACCGTGTACAAGGAGCGCGATGCGGGCGGCAGCGCCTCCAAGAAGCGCGCCAACAGCCACCAGCACGTGCCCAGCATCGACATGGAGCGCCTCGCGGCCGACGACTGGCAGGCACCCAAGCTGCTGCTGGGCGTCGGTACCATCATCGGCTCGCTCGACGACGTCATGTATGGCGTCGTCACGCCCGACGCGCCCTCCATGCTGCTCAAGGCGCAGCTCGTGCGCAGCTCGCTCATCGACGGCGCCGTGCTGGCGCATATCCGGTCGCCCACACCAAGCGAGCCGTACCGGTTCCTGGGCATCAAGTGGTTCGTCAAGGGCCCGCCGCCCACGTTGCGCGGCATCGTCTGGCCCCGCGACCTCGTGTTCGTCGAATCCACCGGCGTCATGGTGCGCTCCAACGGCGACCGCATCGGGTACCAGCTGCTTCACTCCGTTGACATCCCGGGGTACGGACCGCTGGAGGAGCAGTCGCTCATGCGCGGACGCATCTCGTCCTGCACCATCTTCCGCGAGCTGCCCAGCGGCCGTAAGGTCGACGTGTACGTGCGCGGGTACGTGGAGCAGCACGGCAAACTGCTCGACTCGGTCGCGCTCAAGGCCGCCTCCACCGGCTTCCTCAGCTCGTGGAACGCCGTCGAGTGCGGACAGATGCGCAAGCTCCTGTGGTTCGCCGAGAACCCACACCGCGCCGACTGGGGCGATCAAGACGGCGGCACTGCCAGCGACGGCGCGCGCAGTGCTCGCAGTGCTCGCAGCGGCAGCGGTTATGGCAGCGCGACGCCCACGTCCTCGTCACTATCGAGAAGCGGGGGTCCATCATCAGCGCGAACGCCTCGACAAAGCAGCCGGCAGTATCCCCACTCCCACCAGCACCAACAAATCGCGCTGCTCGGCTCGGACCTGGACGCCAACGTCTTCACCCTGGCCAGCCACTCGGCGGCCAACAGCAGCAGTCGTGAGCGCCAGCGAAGATGCGGGTCATGCGCGCGCAAGTTCGGCATGGTCAGCGGCGGCGCCACCGGGTTCTGCAAGCTCTGCAACTGTACCATGTGCGCCAAGTGTCGCATGGCTAAGAAGCTGCCGTACGTGACGTACAACCTCACGCTCGAGACGCGGGACGCGTCCGTGTGCCGCACCTGCGTCATGCACGTCCGCCAGTACCCCAGCGAGCAGGTCGCGCGCGACGAAGTCCTCGACGGACGCTTCGGCTGGCGGTCGCAAGCGACCCCAACCGCCTCCACGGACCAAAGCACGCACAGCTACAACTTCGACAGCTTGACGGCTGCCTCACCCTCGGCCCGGTCGCCGTATGCGTCCGCAGCTCCGTCGTCAGTCTCGTTTCAAGCGCAGAGAGGTAGCGCAGCGCCCATGACGATCGGTCTGCGCCCTCGTAACAGCAGCACTCATAGTCGGGGAAGCAGCAGCAGTAGTACGCAGGACCGTGGGAATGACCCGCGACGCATTGTGCTGCAACCTTCGACGCCGCTGGGCAAGGCGTGCAACGAGCTGCGGTCGGCATCCATCGACACCATCTCAACGACGATGTCATCGAGCTTAACGCTGTTCCGGCCCATCAGCGGCGGGGGAAGCGGCGACGCGGCGGCGCTGAACAGCTTCGGCGACAGCAGTTGGCGCTCCTCGTTCAACGAGGAAGACGAGGAGCTCGAACGCCGCCTGCGTGTGGACGAGGCCGACGAGGAGGATTGGACCCAGACGCCTCCGTTCACCGAGAGCCAACGGCACCGGCAGCAGCTCTGGCAACAGATGACGGAGCTCCGCCTCGCCGCCGAGAACACCTACCGCCTGGCCAAGACCACGACCGACTCGGTCATGCAGACCATGGAGCCCGTTGGCCACGTGTAGTCTCGTGTCTCTGTGTATGAAGAGAGCAAGGTGAAGGACCGAGATCAATGAGAGAGAAGTCGAGCGTCAGTGTCGCAGATTAAATCCAACTAAACGTAAAGCGACCGTTTGAACAGATCGGCTCTCTTTCGCGTTCGGTGTTGACGTTGCCTGCGCCAACGCAGCGGGACGAGACGGCTGAGAAATACCTGCCCGCTTCTTGTCGAGCTCAAACGGTGGCATCTAGTCGTCATGGCCAACTCGAGGCGAATCACCTGCTCACAATCGAAAAAGAGCGACTCCAACCAGATCGAAACCTCAAGACAAGCGACCATGAACGCGGTGCAGAACGTGATGGCCAAAGTCCAAGACGACATGGCGGGCAAGTTGAGCGTCGGCGAGGGCTCGACGCAGCCCAAGCGCGCGACTGTGGGCGAAGACGCTGAGACGGGAAAGCGCACCGACCCGTCCAGCTCGACAATGAAGGCGATCGTGTGGATGGGCTCCAAGAAGGTGGCATGCGTCGAGGGCGTGCTGCGCCCGCGCCTCACGCACCCGAGTGACGCGATCGTGCGCGTGACGTATTGCTCCATCTGCTCGGGCTCGGACTCACACTTGTACTCTGGCGAGATCCCGACCATGGACGAGGGCTTCACCCTCGGCCACGAAGCCTGCGGGGTCGTCGACGAGGTGGGCGAGGACGTCAAGACGCTTCACGTTGGGGACCGGGTGGTGATCGCGTTCTCGGTGGCCTGTGGCACGTGCGACTTCTGCAAGCGCGGTGAGTTCACCGGCTGCGACTCGACCAACGACTCGAAGCTCTTTGAGCAAATGTACGGAGGTGGGCGGCCCGCAGGCGCCATCTTCGGCTACTCCCGGCTCGTAGGAAACATCCCCGGGTCGCAGGCCGAGTACGTGCGCGTCCCGTTCGGAGACGTCAACTGTCTGCGCATCCCCGACTCGGTGCCGGACGAGAAGGCGCTGTTCATCTCGGACGTGCTGGCGACGGCGCTGCATGCGACGGAGCTCGGTGAAGTGCACGAGGGCGACACGGTCATCATCTGGGGCTTGGGACCCATCGGTCTCTACGCGGCGGAGTGGAGCAAGTTCAAGAAGGCCAAGCGCGTTATTGGCATCGACATGGTGCCGGCGCGGCTGGCACTCGCGCGCGACTCGTTCGGGATCGAGGTGCTGGATCGCTCGGGCATGACGAGCGACCAGGTCGTGAGCACTCTGAGCAGTCTGCTGCCTCCTGTGGGCGGCGCGGACGTGGTGATTGACGCGACGGGCTTCCGCTTCTCGGAGTCGTGGACGGACAAGCTGCAGCGCGCGACGGGGATGGAAACGGATACGCCCGAGGTGCTGCGCGAGTGCCTGATGGTCGTGCGCAAGTACGGGCGCGTGTCCGTCATTGCCGACTACTTGGGCACCACGAACCGGTTCCCAATCGGCCACATCATGATGAAGCACTTGACGATGCGATCAGGCCAGTGCCCCGTCCAAAAGTACTGGAAGTTCATCATGGAGACGCTCGAGCGCGGACAGATCGATCCACTGCTCATGGTGACGCACCGCCTCGACGGGCTGGAGGAGATGCCCGAGGCGTACGACAAGCTCTTCAACAAGACAGATGGCTGCATCAAGGTGCTCGTGAACGTCGGCGGGTCGACGGGGAAACAGGCGGCGGGCGGGACTCCGAGCAAGAAGGAGATGGAGCCGTAAGGCGTTGACCAGCGCTGAGGAGAGCAGCAAGGGAGGGCGAAAAGAGGGAAAAGAAGTCTGGATTTGCATTGAGTCGGACGAGCGAGAACTAGATTATTATGGATTTCATCCAGAATGTCACCCCTAAAAAGGCTGTTTCTCCCTACATACTGGAATCCATAACAATGTCTGAGCAGGCTGTCCTAAGATGAGATTGCTACGAGCCTTCTCGACGCATTACTGCGTTAAGGCACTCATAGACACTTGTCGTTTGTTCACGTTCCCGCTCTGGAGAACACACTTGCTTTCATTTGATACTTTTTTGTTACTTTTCGGAACTTGTTGTACTCGTTCTTTTTGTGAACAGAGAAGTATGTAGTATTACTACTATTTCAGAAAAATTGTAAACGTATAATAACATGTATTATTGTATACGTATATTTAGCAAAATGATACGTCATAAACGTATGCGAAACAAATAAACATTTTGAAAAACATCATAGAACTAACTGTGCAAATTGAAGGCCAGGTCAGGCAGTGCGATAGAAACGCAGCCAGGATCCCACGCACCAAATCACATCAGCCGACAGAAAAGGAACAGGTACGATCTTGCCCGCGTTGCGCTGGCGGATCGGAGCGCCAAGGCATGTCACCCTCATCCCGCTGGCCTCACCGTTCTGACAACCATCTCTTCATTCCACTGTTCATCTCTGGCGCACGCCAGCGATGAAGAGAACAGAAGACGAACGGAAACCACGCACCCGGATGCGAGCTCTCGACGCGGAGGAGCTACCAGAGAAAGTGGAGGCCGGTCGCAGCTGCAATTTGCAGCCCACAAAGCCCATTTGACTGCCCTGTTTACTGCCAGTTACAGTGTACATTTCGGTACCTTTTGTGGACTAAGATTTGGATGCTGGTACACTATAGAGGATGCGTGAAATAGTGTACGTAGAATGTGCTTACCACATGGCCTCGACCACCACATCTCATTTAATCACCAGTTACTTCGAAATCGGTCCTTTGCCTATCAAACCGGCACCTGACAGTGCGAATTGCGCTGTATAGCTCACTCAGACTCCATACATCGCTGACCCACGACCCCTGTCTAGGCCGACGAGGCTGGCCATCCTGGTATCCCAGTCCGTCTCCGCTTCCTCCTTGCCAGAAATCAGTCGCCTCGGTCTCATTTGGAGCTCTTCCTGGCCCACACCGAACGATTCCATCGCACGAGGACGCCCATGGCCAAGGAGACGTACGTGCGGGTCGGCCACGGGTGGACGCAGCCGATTTTCGGGCCCGTGGAGCTGTCGGCGGACGACAAGGCGCGATACCGGGAGCTGGCGACGCAGCTGCTGGACCAGACGCTGCGCGAGTTCGACGAGTACGCCGTCAGCAGCGGCGGCGGCGGGGTCGGCGGCGCGAACGGCGATGAGTATGGAGGCGGCGGAGCGGTTGGGGCGAGCGCTCCGCTGTCCGATCCGTCGGCGTCCGGGTCGTCGGGGATCGTGAACATGGACCCACGGCGCTGGAAGGTGTTCAAGTCGCAGCCCAACTTCACATGCACTACGAGCGCGGCGGCTACAGCGCGCGGAACAACGACAACAGCGTCATGAACAGTTTCAGCAGCAGCAACAGCAGCACGAGCAGCAGCAACAACAGCAGTAGCACCACCGCCAGTAGCACAGCGGCCATTACGGCCACGCACGTGAGCGCGCGCGTGACCGGCGACGCGGCGTACGCCAAGCCGACGATCATCGTGGGCGCCGGCACGATCGACGCGCCCATGGACGACATCCTGTACGGCGACGGCGCGCTGGTGAGTGCGTGCGCGACATGCGGTTCAAGGCGTCGCTCATCAACAACCACCTGTCGGAGGGCGCGGTGCTGGTGCAGATCATGGGGCCGACGGCCGAGGAGCCCTTTCGATTCCTGGGTTTGCACTGGGTTGTAGGCGAGCCCATCCCGCTGCTCCACCGCCTCGTGCGCGCGCGACTTCCAGTACCTGGCGTCGTCGGGTACGCTACTGTGCACCAACGGTGACTTCATCGGCTACGAACTCATCCAGTCGGTATGTTGTATCTATTAGCACGGTACTAGCAAAAATCTGATCTATTTAGGGCTTCAAGTGTCCTCCCCGTCAACTTTTCCATTGTTTCTAAGTAGACTACGATGAACAGGAATGTTTCTCAATCAGGCACATGAAAGGTCGCGATC